>CAUDMG010000190.1:4037500-4097500 GCA_958450375.1 Homarus gammarus | reverse complement strand
ATATTTCCTTTACCTTCACCTCAACCCTTCCTGTTCACCTTGTTATTCATCTCACAAACACCAATAGCATGACAGACACTCCCTTACCTAACCTCCCCTCACCTCTCACCCCTCACCCCGCCTCTAATATTACACACCCTATCTCAAATCTCTCCTCATCCCCCCCTCCCCTTCCCTCCCCTCCCCTCATCCCCCCTCCCCTCCCCTCCCCTAATCCCCCCGTTCATCTCTCCCCTAATAATAATATCAGCAATAATAACAACAACAATAACAACAACAACAATAATAATAATAATAATAATAATAATAATAATAATAATAATAACAACACTCTTAGGTCTCCAAGGACATCGTGACGTGACGTAAGCCTGGGAAGATTTGCATAAACAAACGTCTTGAAGGATGTAGGTCCTGCTGAGGCCACAACACCCCCCCCCTTCCCTCCTTCCCTCCCTCCTTCCCTCCCTCCCTCCCTCCTTCCCTCCTTCCCTCCCTCCCTCCTTCCTTTTTTCCTCCGTCCGTCTGTCCGGATATTTTATTTATATTTGTATCGATATTCCATATAATTTGGGGATCTTTTTCGACTTTTTTATATAATTTTGATATTTTTCCAGCATCGTATTTATTTGTTTTAACTAATTATTCGACATTTTATTTATTTTATTAACTTTTTTTTAATGTTATATACTTTTTTGGGTATTTTTCTGACATTTGGTGAGTTTTTTTACTTTCATAGAATTTTTCTTATTTTGGGGGATAATCTATAAACTTTTTCCTATTTTTGTGATAATCTATATATTTTTAATGCTATTTTTTCTTTGTACTTTGCTGTCTTTTAACAATATATCTATTTTTTTTTTTACTATTCTCTCTGACACTGTATATATTGTGCTATTTGTACTAGTGCTATTATTTCTTAACTAATTTTATACACTAACCTTTTTTGCTATTATTACTAACACCCAAAAAATATTATTTGCTATTTTTTTTCTGACATTAATTATTTTTTTCCTATTATTCCTCCTACCTTTTCCTGACTAACTATTTTTCCTATTTCTAACAATGACTATTTTTTCCTATTTTTTTTTCCTACGTTACTTTTGTATTATATTCCGAAGAAATTTTAACAAAAGTAATTAAATACTTTTCAAACATTTTTATTTATTTATCCTTGAATTATATTTCGCTTTAATTCATATTATTTACATTAATTTATTTTTCCTATTTGAGTTTCTTCATATTTTTCTTAGTTTAGTGATTTATTATTATTTATCTTTATATCCCTTGTTTATTGTTGATCTATCTATCTATCTATCTATATATAGACAGACACAGACAGACAGACACAAATACAAACAAATACACGCTGACATAAACAGACACAAACGCACATAGACACAAACCAGCACAGAAAAACAAACACAGACAGACAGACAAAAAACAGACAGAGAGAGAGACACAAACAATCACAGACAAACAGGCACGGACAGAAACGGACAGACAGACAAAAACAGACACATAGAGATATAATTAAACACAGGCAGACAGACAGACAAAAACAGACATAAACAGACCTAATTAAACACAGACATATAGACAGACAGACATAGACAGACAGACAGACAAACAGGATTACCTCCACTGGGATTACTAGACCTCCGGTAATCTGCCAGACTTACTACGAAATGTTTTATTAAATAGGTCACTTTTTTATGTAAATGTGGCAGACATAATGAGAACTTATTGTGTGTGTGTGTGTGTGTGTGTGTGTGTGTGTGTGTGTGTATGTGTGTGTGTGTGTGTGTGTGTGTGTGTGTGTGTGAAAGAGACAGGCAGACATAGAAAAAGAGAGAGAGAGAGAGAGTTAATTAATCTGATTACATATAATAATATTTCTGTTACAATTAATTAACTTATCTTACAGGTACTGGCGTATACCTGAGGCGCCACCACCTGTCACCACCTGTCACCACCTGTCATGGCCTGAACCACCTGTCACCATCTGCCACCACCTGAACCACAACAACAACAAAACACACAACTCCCATCAGTGACGTAGCCATCCTCTGATTGGTCGAACATCAATGACATCATGCCCCACAATATGTTGACGTCACCTTAGGATCATCGAGGCATATAGATTTATTTATATATTTCTTTATATCGATATATACTGACAATATGATAAGATAGGGGACATAACCAAGTGATATATAACCAGTAATAACACTTTTTAATATTATATCGTTTTATTTCGGATTATTTCGTTATGTTTGTTAAATAATACAATAAAAAACTAGGATGATAAAATAGGTAATTAAAATCAAATAAAACTCACTGGAATTATTTAAAAATGGGTTATTATAAAATAGCCATAAGAACCGTATAGAATTCAATATTAATATGATACAATTAAATCTCAGAATCATTCATAATTACTCACAAATTTAACAAAATATCATCGTATTAACTAAAGTCTTACAATAGATATTAACGTTGTCAGGAATATTTATATAATGCGTCCCCAAAAAGTCACACCTGTCTAAAAAAAACGTTCATGATAACACCTGTCTAAAAAAGAACGTTAATTATCACACCTGTCTAAAAAAAGATCACACCTGTCTAAAAAAGAACGTTAATAATCACACCTGTCTAAAAAAGAACGTTTATAATCACACCTGTCTAAAAAAAACTTCATGATCACACCTGTCTAAAAAAAAACGTTTATAATCACACCTGTCTAAAAAAAAAAAACCCGCAATCAGAAAAACGTTGATAACCAAAAGACGATCCAGCGGGTGAGACATCAAACACACACACACACACACACACACAGTATCCCCTCCTCAGACGATAAGAATTAACGTATGTAAATCAGGTAGTGGTGGGTGAGAGTAGGTCAGACGAGCTCACTCACAGCCACTAAAAACTATGTCCAGGACTCAGATAGTGATCACATAATCACAAACAACCGGCAAACAGATTCAGCAGATTGAACCCGTTTTACGTTGAGTTTAATTAACACTGAAGACGGGTTCTATAACTAGCCCACAGGAGGACCCAGTGCTTCCCCCTTACCTACCTACCTACCTAGCATCCCTCTCATTACTTACCCTTCTACCCATCCCCCATTCCCTCCTCACTACCTCTCACTCCCTCTCACTCCATCCTATTTTTTGTAACCTATCTACCTATCATTCATCTAGCCCAACCTAGCCCCCACCCTAACCTAACCACCTCACCTCCATCTTTACTATGTATCTTATTTACCTCCTCTTCCTCTTCCTCCTCCTCCTCCTCCTCCTCCTCCTCCTCCTCCAAACCACCACCCACCACTCCAAATCCACCCCTAACCCACTTCCAGCCCATCTAACATACCCTCATCATCTATCCACATCAAACCCACCTGTCTAACCCACCCCTCATCACACCTACCCACCCTGGACCGGTCTGGGTGGCTGAACAATAAAGAAAAATGACCAATATTTGAACTCGTGTTAAGTTAAGTCTTAATTCTCTACCTTGTCTTTACTCTGTTAGGTGTTAGGGTTCACGTTAATCTCTCTTTTTATATAATTAGACAGGTGTTTATGTTAATTTGACTGTGGTTTGTTAAATAATAGTTTTTGACAGATGTATAATGGTAATTTGACTTTGTGATGGGTGTTTATATTTGAAGGAATTTAATATAGTCATAATATTTACATTTTAAAAGAATGAAAAATATTGGAAGTTAATTGAGTATAAGTTTAAGTAATATATTAATTTATTATAACCGACCAATTATATATTTCACTTAAGTTAAAATATTATGACGTTACTTAAGAAACTGATATATCACCACATATATTAACTTACAGGTGTATATATCGTAGTTTAAATTACTATAGCTATATTTGGTAGGTATATCTCTTGTCTTTACGGGTTGTTAATATTTCACTATTCACTTGATGATATTTTAAGAACTGTAATTTTAATCTCAGTTTTAAATATATTCAATAAAAACTAAACAACTTCGAAAGAGAATTTAATATTTGTGTCTATTCAGTCATATTATCTGTGTATTAATTTATTCAGTAAAAGCTAATTATACTGAGGCAAGAATTTAGTTTATCGATTCAGTTAATATCATTTATAGATTCTTAAATTTATTCAGTAAACAGTAAGACTTTAATTAGTATCTCAAGGGAGTTTATTTGCCATGATTTTGAGATGTTGTGTAGTGTAGGGATTTAGTGAACGGTGCTTAATAACCCTGGTAGTTGAGGCTCCTAAATATTTCAATACATCAATAAATATGTAACTATGTATATAAACTGTTTATATATGTATATATATATATTAATATATATATATTTTCTTCCAATAAAAAATGTCAATAAATATTAATTTATGAAATGTTTTTTTTTATCCTAGAAATGTATTCATATAATAACGCTTCATTTTGAGTTATATTAATAAAGAACTATTTCTTAGATGTGAATTTTTATTTATATATTTCAGATCACCAAAAGGTTACAGACCTCTGCTTATTTCACCTGAAGATTAACCTACCCCCACTTAACCTAACCAATGATTAACTTACCTAATTAATCTAACCTAACTTAACCTAACCCATCCAAACTTAACCTCAGGTACGGGCGTCTTAATTTTCACGTATTCCAATACTTTTTCTTTATACAAATAACACACAAAAAAATATTCTCGTAATTAAATATAATATCAATTTAGTTTTAAAAATTGTATATAAAAAAATAATTATGTGTATGTATTGTTATGTCATCTCTAACGTCAAACAAAATATAATGAGAATCTTTTAAAAGTTCTATTTTTTTGTTTCATTAATTACAAATATTTACAATCACCAAAAAAAATTATCACTTAAAAAATAATATTCCTGTAATTTGATATTGTGATTATATTTTAATTATATTTAATAAAACAAAATTATCGGCTTTTAATTTGATTTTTTTTTTCTTCATACCAAAGGATCAGTAATCATACCAGAATGACGAGGCGGTTTGTCCCCCTCGGTATTGTTTTTCTCTTTTTTTCCTCTCCTAATAAGAATGTTGGTGAATGTTACTGGTTACCGGATCAACATTCTATCTGTGTTTTGATCAGTGACGAAGTTATGACTCGGCGAATACTCACAATCTTATTCATATTTTTAGTCATTTTATTTTTTTCTGTTTTCACTCGTTCATTATTTTCTTTGCTTGTCGATTTAACCGTCTATCTATCTATCTATCTATCTATCTACCTGTCTGCTAATTTTCTTCAGGTATACAGATAATAATCAACCTGTATCTCGGTACATTATTGGGATTTAGTATTTTTTTATCGTCCTGGTAAATATATATATAAACGAGTTTTGTGTAAGATAAGTGTGTTAACAAGACAGCGGCGGCGGCAAGTGTGTGAAGCAGCTAGACAAACCACCCAAGCGAAGCCATGTCGATAAACTCACCGCCACACATTAATCTGATGGTCTAAAAAAGGTTCGTACCACGTCTCATGAATCATCGCTGGGGTAAAGTTGTCAATCAAGTATAGAGTGAGTTGATGAACCAGTGAAGCAATAGAAACTTGATTCATTATATGGTTTTTAAGAAGGTTCGAACATATGTGAAATTGTTTTATGTGAGTATTACTGTCTCAACAACAACAACAACGACAATAACAACAACAACGACAATAATAACGCGTTTCACGAAGCAAAAAAATAAATAAATATTGTTCGAATCTGTGTTGTTGTTTGGAAATATTAATCCGACGTATACCAGAAGTTTCGTCTTCAGATAAGTCACGGTCTTGGGTCAGTAACTCGACGGTGTATAGTGACTACATCAGTGCCCTCCAGAACTCACACAGACACACACACGTGCGTAGGAGGTGAGACCAGTTTGTTGTTGATGTGCTGAGGTCCTTCTACAGCCGGTGTCCTCAGGCAGTGTCCATAAAGTAAGTTTCTACAGTATTCTTGACGATAATATTTAGACATGAAGAACGGTTCATACCGATGTGCTACAGTGGTCGTGGTCTAAAAACATTATTCGTAAGTCAGTTTCTACACCAAACGACAACTTATAAAATTAACGAAAGATTGTGGTGTTCCTGAGAGACTATCGAGCGTTAGTAGGGTTTGTTTGCAGTGTTCATTTGACGTCACCTTTCATCATCCGCCATCTTAGTTTGATTGGGTACACAGAAAGTTCGACCTCTGATAAATTTTAATTGGTTGATGGACTTATGTAATACTTAACCTCATTATACGCTTATAGACTTGAAGTTGTCGAAGAGCAGTAATAAAATAATGACGTTAGTAACCTGAGTTTTTGGTTGGTAGAGAAAGATTATTGCGTTATGAATCCAAGAAATATGACTCCCTGTTGTGTGTGTGTGTGTGGCTGCCTTGGTCACACCCATAGCTTAGTGAGAGGAAACACCTAGAATATTATCGCGGGTAAATAGTCTTGTTACAGCTGGTACCTTACTTGGTCGTTACGTTAGCAATTGGTATTCAGTGTTTTATTGCGGGTGAGTTAATATATGACTCGGTATACCTTTCTGTGTCGTTTATTACTTCAGAAAATAATTTATAAAGAATCTTTAATGTATTTTGAAGCCTTAAACATTACCCAAGGCAGTAACGATGGAAGGCTTAAGACGGTTTTACGTAATACAACTGAAAAAAATCCGCCGTTTATACCAAATGTTTTGTGTCTAGGGTGACCGCTGCTGCCTGGTCATGTTATGGCGTTCATTATGTTGAGTGGAGACAGCGCTCCTCTCCTGTTCCGGGGGTCGGTGGTTCGATTCCCCGGCGCTTTTAGTTCACCCAGCTGTAAATGGGTACCTAAGATTACAACACTGGGAAGTGAAGGTGGTTGAATGCAGTACCGGTCACGCTGCCTCCTTGTGTACCGAAGGCTTAGTATACAGTGTGCTGTATCCACACTGTCCCTAACGGGCAGTCATGCTTATGGGACCTACTTTCACTTTCATAACATCACAAACTAAACAGACGATCTACTCTCATTTATTATATCTCTGCTTCAGTGGAGTTCCGAGCTGGTTCAAACGATTCATATCTTCTGTAAAAAAAAATTAAAGCAGTTCCGAAATATTTCATAGGGTTCATATTATGTGTTTGGGTTTAAGGGGGTCTAATTTGCCTCAAATAAATTAGGTTCTTCTTTTCACGATCAAGATGCTCCTGTAGAACTAGATGAAACAGTTCTTAGGATATTAGGCGTTTCGAACTGGATTGCACCATTCATCTTGACTGTGTCCAGATGTTTCGAACTTGTCCAGATGATTCATACTCTCTTTACTGTGAGTGTATGAACGTTTCTATCTGCCTTACCACGCTATTTAGACTTAAGACATTCTAAGTTTCTTGTTCCAGAGTTCTAAGAATGCTGACGTAAACTCGAACGATTCACATTCTATATATATGAAGCTTCGAAGAGTTTCATCTGGACTCATTTTGTCTGTTTCAAAAATTTAGATGGTGGTTTAATGAATACACAAGGATGATGTTTTAACCCCTTGAGGATGGAAACTTAAACCATCGTTCTCAAGGGGTAAACAAAGTGTGGTATAAACAATGTGAAGCGTGGTGTAAACAATGTGTGTGTTACAAAGTGGAGTATATCGGAAAACAGTGTGAGGGTAAATAGTGTGTGGTGTAAACAGAGTGTGGTGTAAACAGTGTGCATTACAAAGTGTAGTTTAAACAATGTGTTGTATAAACAACGTGGTATAAACAGTATTTGGTGTAAACTGTGACGTGTAAATAATGTGGTGTAAACAGTGTGTGGTGCAAACAATGTTGTCATGTAAACAATGTTGTTATGTAAACAACGTTATGGTTGTGTAAACACTCCCTAGTTGTTTATCACTGGTACAGACTCATCAAACCTGAGGTCCATCTACATGATTCCATTACAGTTTGTGTCTGTGTTTCTGATTGTAGGTGTGTGTGTGCGTGTGTTTGTGTGTGTGTGTGTGTGTGTTTGTGTGTGTATGTATGTTTGTATATATATATATATATATATATATATATATATATATATATATATATATATATATATATATATGTTTATATATGTATGTATGTATGTGAATCTATAACCTACATGTGTGCGTATGTCAAACCAACCTTTAAAAAACAAAAGACGCGAGATGTACCCACCCGAAAAAAAAAAATTCTCGCCCATAAAAAGAGGAAACAATCAAGTCGTTTACTAGTGATGAAGAAAAAGGTGGAGTGAATCGTATCTAGCGGCTGGCGGCGGGAAATACAGCGTCGACCAGAGGGAAAGAAATCAGATGAAAATATGTGGAAATCGAGTTAGTGGCGGCATTATTCCCTCTGTCAGTAGGAGCGGTAATATAATTTACAAACGCGGCAATTTGATCTCTATTCACCTGTCACTCGCAGTTAGTGTTGCCATACGGAAGGTGTTGAGCTGTGGTGGCTTGATGGAGGCAGGGGAGAGATAAAGAGAGACACAGACAGAGAGAGATAGAGAGAAGACTAGAAAAAATGGCCAATGAAGAATGTTTTCTCCACTGAGATAAGATGAAAATGGGAGGAGATGATAGAGACTATTGGGTGATTAAGGAGAGATAAGGGTGAGGGAATGAAGGACACAGCAGGTGAACCAACACACTTGATGGATAGAAAGTTAGAAATTGAGAACAGGTGATTTCACTCTGGCCCGTAGGTAATACTAATTAAGAGGGCACCTGTCATTAACCTGTGTGTAGAATATATATATATATACCTGTATGTATGTATGTATGTGTGTCTGTGAGTGTATTTCTTTGTTTTAATTTATATACAGTGAAGCTAAAAATACACAACTTTATGAATCAATATAAATATTCAAATTCAATCTGTATACTGTGTGTGTGTGTGTGTGTGTGTGTGTGTGTGTGTGTGTAAGGATGTGAACAAATGTGTGGGTGATTCAGACCACATTAAGATTACCTTATTTCTCCTGGTGATTAAACAACCTTATAATACCTGGAGGTTAGGTTAAGTTAAGTTAGGTTAGTGTTAAGGTAATTTATCTTCAAGTGAAACTAATGATTTCACCTGTTGCCATAACCCTTACCTATCTTCCCTCATTAACCTCTATTACTCCTTTCTTTGAGGTTTCTATCCTCCTTAACTAGCTAAGGACTGTTAACTATTACCATACCAACCACTTAATGACTGTTAACTGTAATATAAACAGTCAATTATTTCTCTTAAGTCATTCATTCAAACTATTTATCTTGCGCAATGAAGAATAAATTTATACAATCATTCATTCACTAAGAACATAAATTGAAAAATAAAGTGTAAAATAAAATAGAAATTACAGTATATCAATAGCAGTGAAGAGAGATACATTCAGAAATATACAACAGTGATGAGAAATAGATTCAGAAATATATAACCCATTAGTGGAGATAATCTATTAACCCCTTGTGTACGGGTTCCCCCTCTGAACTGACTAAAATCATCTATCGTTAACCAAATATAATACGAAGAGTTCCATCAACATAATGAAGGAGTTAAAGAGCTTCAAGCACACAAAATATATCACAGTCAAGGGATAAAATATTCATAAAATATATACTCCTTACTGAAGAGGTGATATATACTGTATATATATATTCAGAAGTATATATAACTCTTGGACGAAGTGAAATGCTGAGTAGTCCCTGGTGGTGACAGATTCGACGTATAAAATAAGCTTATGTAAGCCTTGCCGAGTGATTCATAATTAAATAGGGATTACAGAAGTCCCCCCCCCCCCCCCACCACCACCACCACCACCCCCGTCCCTGGAAAAAAAAAGTGCAATGAAGTCTCTGGGTTTTTTTTATATATTTAGATCTTGTTTTTATTGAGTTTTTTTTTTTTTTTTTTTTGGTGGGGAGGGTTTGTTTTGGTTTGTGGTTATTTATATATATGTGTGTGTGTGTGTGTGTGTGTGTGTGTGTGTGTGTGTGTGTTTTAAGGGTTAAGTTTGGGTGTAAGTTAAGGAGGGTGGGTTTTGTTTTTGATGGAGTTTTTAGAGTTTTTGGGATTACTCAGATTAATGGGTATTTTTTAGGGGTCTCTCTCTCTCTCTCTCTCTCTCTCTCTCTCTCTCTCTCTCTCTCTCTCTCTCTCTCTCTCTCTCTCATCATTTTCTTTTCAATTAAAACATAAATTATTCTCATTTCTAGTCAATGTTAATTATACAACATAAAACAGCATTCTCTCGCCTCTTACTCGCTATACACTCAGTAAGCGTCATCCAGTCTGCATGTTACACACTGTCGCCCTCTGTTAATGAACACCAATTTGACACAAGCCTTGACAGTTGCTTGCCTGGCATGAACATTCAATGGCTGTCACCTTCGACTACATGTGACAGAAGCAGGCGACTTCACGTCCAGTAGATGCGACAGATTCCCATGCCAACACAAAATAAATGAGTTCCCCGTCCGTCGAGCGCCTCATGGATGGTGACTTGCCGTCCACCCAATGCGACAGATTCTCATGCTGACGTAAACTAAATGAGTCCCCCGTCCGTCGACCACCTCCCAGACAGGGACCTGGCTGCGACACCCCCAGACACCCGTCTCATTGCTTATGCCACACATTCTTCGGGTCTACTGCCATTTGCAATTCTTATGAACTGGAGAAACAAGTAGATAAAAACCTCCTTCTTCAGGGAGCACCGCCAGCCACTCACTCAGTACCTGCCATATTATCATTACCACAAAAGGCGTGGCGCTGGTGAGGGGTCTAGGGAGGGAGGGAGGCGTCTGCTAACTCCCGCACCTACACACACAAATAAGAGTCTTCAGGTAAAGGACAAAAAAAAAAAAAGGGACTGGGGAATGTTCTCCTTATTCAAATTCCCTCTGATTTATACCCCGATAAAGGGTTGGGTTGGGCGGGTCTTAGGATCTGATCGTCTTAGAGGTTACTGTATTGTCTCACACAGGATGTAACTGGACACATGTCACTAGATCTTTAATGATTGTGTTTTGATAGTTTTTTTTATACAGTAATAAACAATGTATGATATTTCTTACCGTAATTTTTTTATTTTTTTTTATTTTTTTATTGTCCTGTTCGCTTCTAAATACACACAGAGGACCAAAATTCTGCAGCAGAGTTGAGTAAATGGATCAACAATTTACTGAGCGTCTACAGAGATGAATGAGGACAAATTACCGTACGATAACTTAATATTCAGCAAATTATCTCGCCAATCAACGCTCAACGAACTTGGCCTTAATGCAACAATTCCAACACTGGCGGTTACTCTTCATTTTGCCTCAGAAGTATATAGTAACTCCCAAACCTAATTTAGTATTCAAATATTCCACGGCGGACCAAAAAAATGTCTTTATGTCAGCGTAGAACAAGTCTGGATTAGCAAGTAAATTCGCGCAGGACAAGTCGAGTAATGAATCAACAGAGGGAAGAGGTGGCGCTGTTGTCGGTGGTGGCGGTAACGAGAACCTCCTAGCATGTTGACGTCGTCGCTTCCACCTCCATCACTTCTGTCTCCTCTATATTAAATTTCCCATGTTCCTGGATATATATTTATACCTAACAAAGCCTTTCTTTAACCGAATCGCATATATTCATCCGCTTAACAATACTCAATACACATTTATTCGTTGTATCTACGATGTCTATGTTTATTATGCATGTAAGTGTGTATGTATGTATGTATTTACTTATTCATACGAGTATTTATGTATTACTGTGTGTATGTTGATATTATTGATGAGACTCAACACCCAGTGAACCTTTGATAGTACTCTCTCTCTCTCTCTCTCTCTCTCTCAGCCTTATTCTTCCACACTTTCCACTGTCCTTTCCCTTCTCCTATCATCCCTTTCCTTCATTTCCCTCCCACAACCTTCTCCTCTCCTTCCTTCCTCTCCCTTTCCCCCCCTCTCCTTCCTACCCTACCTCCTTCAACTGTATCTCGATCTCTCCTCCTTTCCTTTCCTCCAACCCTCTCCCTTCCCTTCTCCTACCATCCCCTTCCTTCCCTTCCTACCTCCAACCCTACCCTCCCTTCCCTCCTACCCCTCCCACACTCAACCTAACCTAACCTAATCACCAGAAATAGGTAAACGAAAGGAAATGAAGAAAAACAATGAATGACAGACAGAGAGGAAACCAAAGCAAACAATAAGAACACACACGGATGATAATGAAAGTATAATTAATAGAAACAGATAATAATAATAATAATAATAATAGCACGAGACGAACATACAGGGAAGAACACATTGGTTAGTTCTCTTCATTACCGCCAGGTGGTGCGGAGTAAGGCGTACAGGTGGTGTTGCAGGGGGGGAGGGAGTGTTGCAGGGGGGAGGGAGTGTTGCAGGAGGGGGGGAGTGTTGCAGGGGGGGAGGGAGTGTTGCAGGGGGGGAGGGAGTGTTGCAGGGGGGAGGGAGTGTTTCAGGGGGGGAGGGAGTGTTGCAGGGGGGAGGGAGTGTTGCAGGGGGGGAGGGAGTGTTGCAGGAGGGGGAGGGAGTGTTTCAGGGGGGGAGGGAGTGTTGCAGGAGGGGGAGGGAGTGTTTCAGGGGGGGGGGGTGGCGACAGCTGGTGAAAGGTACTGGTAGTGACATATGACGTAGGTTATGGTAGTGATGGTTGTTGTGGTGATTGATAGTGGTTGATAGTGACTGGTGGTGGTGGTTGATAGAGACAGGTGGTGGTAGTTTATAGTGACATGTGATGATAGTAGTTGTGGTGATGGTGTTGGTGGAGGTTGTGTTGGCATTTGCTTGTAGAAGTGTTGGCAGGTGGTGGTAGACAACAGATGGTGGTAGTTGTGGTGCCGGTAGTGGTGATGGCACGTGGTAAAAGGCACTAGTCGCAGAAGACAGATAGTTGTAGTGGTGGTGGCAGATGGTGACAGTTGGTAGTAGGCTGCAGCTGGTGGTGGCAGGTGACAGGTGGCAGACGCTTGCACAAAGAAAGAAAGTTGCCATAGCATCAGAGGCCTGGTGGAGGGCTTCTACCTCCCTCCTCTTACATCCCTCCATTTATTTATCTATCCACTCCCTTCTCCCTCCCTCCCTCCCTCCCTCCCTCTCTATCTCCATTTCCCTCCCTACCCTTCTTTCTCCCTCCCTCCCTCCCTCCCTCCCTGGCCGGCCCACACAATGGTACCGTCACCGGGCCGGGAACACCATTGTTGTCTCAAATAAAACAAATTATCGGCTGTACAAAGAAACAGCTTTGATACTGACACCATATGCCCGTAAACCTCCCCCCCCCCCACCCTCCCTACCATCTATGTGCACATGCACCCCCTCACGCGCACACATACGCACACATAACTGCACACATGTACGAGCACGAACGCCTATACCTACACACACACGTATGTTTATAACACAAGCTTTTGCCCGTATTGATACCTATACGCACCTGTACACACACACACACACACACACACACACACACACACGAACTAATAACCTCACTGGTAAACCCACGCACATTTTGCCACTCGTTGATACGTACACTAGTGAACACGCACATTTAAGTAAATACACACATGCGCGCGGCAGCAAACGAAAGATTGGATACACTCACAGTCTTATAAGTACACACGCGATTGAGTTAATTAAAACCCTCGCGCGGGTGATCTCACACACACACACACACACACAGACACAGACACACACGCACCCGCAACCCAGTAAGTACACACACACGCTCAATCGCACACATATGTAAATATAAACACGCGCTCTTATGTACACACGCGAAAAACACACACGCGCCCGCAAGTTGATACACAAACATCAGCACGTGTATGTAACAAACACTCGCGCGTACACACACACACACACACACACACACACACATAAGCCTTCAAGAATTAGCTTTTTTTATCAAGGTTGTGAAGTAATTTTTCTCTTTAAATCATCAGTAGTCCTGGAGGCATCAGTCAGAGAGCCGAGATAAAGTGGACTACCGCGTCTCATTGTCTATTATTATTTACCACTAATTTAGTTTGTATTAATTGACTATCGCATACATACATACATACACATATATATATACATACATACATACACTTATATGTATATAATGTACGATAGTTTTACATAAAAAGCTAAGATAAATTTTGTCTGTAGAATATTAAATATTATTTTCAGTGAGTTTTGTGTTACGTTACTTCAAGTTTCTTTGGTCATTAAGGAACAACTTTTATCTATACAATAATAATAAAATAATAATAAAAATAATAATAATAAAATGAGAAAAGTCTTATAAAAATGAAGAAAGAAAAAGAAATCGCCCTCAGATGGTACTGATGAACGATACTTTTCTCACCCGCGACGACAGTTAGGGCACAGTTTGTTTACAAGTTAGCCGGGCGTTTACACCACTGAGTCTGACGTTTTCCTTCATTATTGACTCGGAGTGTATTGTTCAAGTCCATTAAATACAGTAGTCCAATAGTATCCGTAATTTTGTCTCTAAATTAAAAACTAAATTAAAACAAGGAAGCATAGATAAAAAAATTACGATTTATTTTTAACTTTAGAGAAAGTCGTATAAAAACTATTTTTTTTTATTTTAACAAGAAAAATTATAAACCCGTAATATAAATTTTTTCTGTATCATAAATTACGTAAAACTAAATAAATAAATAAACAAATAAATAAATAAATAAATAAATAAACACGAGTCGTGGTGATATTTATTCCCACAAAGGCATTCTCAATAAATCACAGAAACTCACTATAAAATAACATAAATCACTCATAATCTCAGGGGGTTTGCTCATGACGGCATATATAAGCACAACTAATTACCAGTAATCTCAAACTCTGTCTCTCTCTTTTATAAATAAATTAACAAGCTGTAGGTATTAATATTGTCAAAACTGATAAATTAGACCCAATTGATGGGGGAGGGGGTTGATGGGGAGGGGGTTGATGGGGAGGGGATTGATGGGGAGGGGGTTGAAGAGGGAGGGGGTTGATAGGGGGTAAGGGGAGGCAGTTGTGTGTTGTTATTGTCGTGTTGAGTCGAGATGCTGTTATGAGGAATTATCGTACGTCAACACCTGACATCTTTTAAGTGTCGTTCAGTCCCACATCTAACTAATCGTATGTAATTTAAATACAAAACATTAATTATTTTTTTTTTAGTGAGATTTATAATAATTTGTTTTCATTGAAGTGGTTGAATAATCTTATGAGCCATGACTAAGATCTGAGGGGGGGGGGCGGGGTTATAAGAGGTAGATTAGTTAAGAGGTGGATAAATTAATGTAAGGCATGGATTAGTTAAGTAAAGGCCTGGATAAGTTAAGTTAAGGCCTGGATTAGTTAAGGGGGGAGAAATTTCATCTTTGTAACAAATCGACGCCATGTTGTTTACACTCTCACCCTGATTAGTGGAGACGATGTTGACAAAGTGCAGCACCCTCCCCTCCCCTCTTCTTCTCTCCCCTCCCTTCCTCTCCCCTCCCCTCTGCTTATCACCTCCCCCCTACCCCCTCCTCCCTACATCATCTCTTCATCCTACCATCCTCACCTCCCCTCCCCTTCCACCATCTCTCACCCCTCCCCTCCCCTCCCACCCCTCCCCTCCCTTCCCCTCCCCTACACTCTCCCCTTCCCCCCCTCTCCCCATGTGTCAAATAAACAAAATTACTTGTCCCTCCCTTCCACAATTTCGCCAAGACTATCAATATTATTTACAACTTTTATATACACTATACATAGAATTATATACATACATACCACATACACACCATACATGCAGTCACATATACACATTATACATACATACATACATACACTAATGAGACTTACATGATATACACGAGGTACATAACGAGACGGTTTATGTGTGTATGTATGTATGTATGTATGTATGTATGTATGTATGATATCAGTATGAGTGAATGTTTTGTGTGTGTGTGTGTGTGTGTGTGTATGTGTGTGTCGTAAATGTAGGGAGAAGGAGGGTTGTATATATATGAATACAGTGCGTGGTGAGATGAGAGGTGAGAGAGGGGGAGAGGGAAGGAGAGAGAGAGAGAGGGAGGGAGGGGAGGGAGGAAGGAATATTGAAGGAAGAGAGAGAGAGAGAGAGAGAGAGAGTTGGGGAAGACGAGAAGGATAAGATAAAAGGAGAGAATAGAATATAGAAGGAAGAAGAGAAGAGACTGAAAGGGAGGGAAGATAGAGAAAAGGGAAGGGGGTGGGAAAGGAGAGGAGAGAGAGTGCGCAAGAGAAGGTGAGAGAAAAGAGTGCATAGAAGGGAGAGGGAGAGAGAAGGAGAGAGCGATGCATGGAAGGGGAGAGGGGAGGAAAGAGAGACAGAGACAGAGATATAAGGAAGGGGAGAAGGGAGAGAGAGAGAGAGAGAGAGAGAGAGAGAGAGAGAGAGAGAGAGAGAGAGAGCACGTGCAGGCGAGAGAGAGTAACGGGAGGACGGACTATAATTAAGTTGAAGCTGAGGTGATTGACAGGCGGCCTTATCTTGGGACACATCTGCGAGGGTCGGCGAGGGGACCTGTCTGTCTGTTTGCCCGTCTGTGTGCCTCTATGTCTATCCGTCTGTCTGGCTGTATACTTATGTGTTTCTCTATATCAACCCTCTTGCCTTTCTTTCCTTCCTTCCTTCCCGTCTTTAGTAACTGTATGTCTGTCAGTGCTTCATGGAGTGGTAGGGGGTGATGCTGTACTTGAGGTCCTTAGTTCATGTCACCCGCAGAGGACACAGTACCTGGCCTCGAGGGTGACTGGGAGCAGGAGAAGAAGGGACCTTTAACACACCTCAAGGGGCGGACAGGTGGGTTTAATCACTCGTAATGGTGTGATTTTAGGGTCGCGGTTCCTCTCAAGTCCACTAAGTTGAGAGTTGTCTTTGATCTGTGGACGACAACAAGAGAGTCGAGTAGTTTTGTCTTCTTTTCCGGTTTGTTGGAGGTCGATGGCTCCTGTTTACTCCACACTCAGGTTCCGTTCAGGTATTTGCTCTTGATCTGGTGTTGGGTGTTCTCCTAGGCTGCGGAGATCAGTAAAGAAGTGTTAAATCTTTCCTGGGCCGTGTGAGGTGAAGTAAGGAAGGTATATGGCAGGCGTCGTTACTCCCTCTTTCGGATTTACTTCAGCGGGAGTTTAAATGAGAGGAGGCGGTGGTGATAGTGGTTGTTGAGGAGTCCGGGCAGGTCCCTACCCGGAGGCGTCGCCACAACTCACCAAGCGAGGCGGTAATTGCGCCTTTCTTCCCGTGAATCTCTCCTCCGATCACTGATTCGTCGCCCAATAGCTCACGCTGCCACAAGTCTTCCCGCCTTTGTCCGCTCGTTCCCGCCATCACCCCACGACGGGAATACTAAACGGGGACGTCTTCAGTAAAAGGAGTTCTCGGCCTTTGACAGCCACTAAACAGAGTCTTAAAGGACACGTCGCCAACACCCCACGACCAAGGACACTCCCAGAAACTTATAATGGCGGGAAGATGTGATTTTCCCTCGTCGCCTCCAGTGGATTGACGGAGTTCGTGATGATCCGGATTTGAGCGTTCGTGTTTGAGTTAATTTTTGAAAAAGTTTTGATCATTCATTTGGCGTTTTACTTCGTATTTGTGTTTATTTTCTTTAATTATCGTAATATTTTATATATGTATAAATCAAAATACTTGAAATTTATTAATATATAGATTAATTTAATTTGATCACCAATGTCAAACTTTTTTCGACCAAAAAATCACGAGACCTTACGAAATCTAACCCCTTGAGTACAATCCTTAACCCCTTGAGTACGATAATCTAACACCTTGAGTACGATGACTTAACCTCTTGAGTACAAAGATTTATCCCCTCGAGTACGATGACTTAACCTACCCCTTGAGTACGATGACTTAACCTACCCCTTGAGTACGATAATCTAACCCCTTAAGCAATATGACTTAACCCCTTGAGTACAATACTTAACCCCTTGAGTACAAAGCTTAACTCCTTGAGCATGATGACTTAACCCCTTGAGAAACGATGACTTAACCCATTGAGTACAAAGCTTAACCCCTTGAACATGATGACTTAACCCCCTTGAGAAACGATGACTTAACCCATTGAGTACGATGATCTAACTCCTTCAGTACAATGATAACCCCTTGAGTACGATGAATTAACTCCTTAAGTACAGGGTTAGGTTAGGTTAGGTTAGGTTAGTTTAGGTTAGGTTAGGTTAGGTTAGGTTACACACCGTAGTATAAAACAGAAAAAAACATTATCCACCTCTTGTTAAACACACCAGCACAAAACTTTATCCCAATTCGAAAATTTATCTGATATTATTTGTTATTGGTATACCGTTATTGCATGTTATTGTATGTTATTGAGGGGGAGGGGGGGGGTTGAGGCGGTGTGTGTGTGTGTGTGTTTGAGGAGGGGGAAGAGGGAGGGGGAAGGGGGAGGGGGAGGGGGGGTTAGAGGCCCTATATTTCATACATTCATTTATGTATCTATTTTGTATTTATTCAAGTTACATTTACATTCGTTCTAAAACAGCGACCACAATACTAACAATGGACAATATATCCACCCATTTTTCTATATCTATCTATCTATCTATCGATCTATCTATCTGTCTGTCTGGTTGCAATTTTTTCATCTATTTTTATCCATTTAAGTATCTATATATGGATAGACAGATAGATAGATAGATTGATAGATAGACAGATAGATAGATAGATAGATAGATAGATTGATCGATAGATAGACAGATAGATAGATAGATAGATTGATAGATAACAACAGAAATCACATCAACAGTAGTCGTTACAACAGAGTACCTCATTACCCTTAATAAACAGGAGGACCAGCCCGTTAATACTCTCCCTTCCTCCCTCTACCCTCTGTCTCTCCCTCTACACTCTGTCTCTCCCTCTACCTTCCTCCCTCTACCCTCTGTCTCTCCCTCTACCCTCTGTCTCTCCCTCTACACTCTGTCTCTCCCTCTACCTTCCTCCCTCTACCCTCTGTCTCTCCCTCTACCCTCTGTCTCTCCCTCTACACTCTGTCTCTCCCTCTACCTTCCTCCCTCTACCCTCTGTCTCTCCCTCTACCTTCCTCCCTCTACCCTCTGTCTCTCCCTCTACCTTCCTTCCTCCCTCTACCCTCTGTCTCTCCCTCTACCTCCCTCCCTCCCTCCCTCCCTCCCTCCCCCTCTCTCTCCCCTTCTTCCACCTCTCCCTCCCTTTAACCACCCACCCTTTCTCCCTCCCACCCTCCCTCCCTCCCTCCCTCCCACCCTCCCTCCATCCCACCCTCTCTCGCCATTCAGCTGTTAAATTGACTAGCGGAAGATACAGTGCACAATGTAGTTTAATTGTCGTAGTGAGAATTTAATACTAAAGTGTGCTCATCCAAACATTGATTTTAACTTATTACTGTAGCGTTCATTCAGGTGGAAGTTTGACACCATGAACCACATTGACGCCTTTTGTACCACGAAGCTGGACCGGTACAATGGGGGTTTGGTGGTTCGATGTTTGTGGTATTTATCATAGATCGGTACAACTAGTGGGTCCAGGGGCCGTGGTGGTTCATTGGGTAATACTCTAAGACATGATCTCAGGCTTTGCTATAATTTTAGACCAATTTTCTATAGAATAACCTAACCTAACCTAACCTAACCTAACCTAACCTAACCTTTCTTCCTCACCTCAAGAATATCTCATAACAGGTGGAGGGATTGTAATTGGTGTGATATTATTTTGGCGATGAGATGTGTATAAGGCGTATGTTCTTGGTTGCTCTCTCTCTCTCTCTCTCTCTCTCTCTCTCTCTCTCTCTCTCTCTCTCTCTCTCTCTCTCTCTCTCTCTCTCTCATCACCCCACACTCTACCCCCTCCTCCCCTCGTATACTCCCCTTCCTTACATTCCTTCCCTGTATATTACTCACCCCCCCCCCACAATATACTACCGCCTCCCCCTTGTAGGCGTGGCCGTGTGTCTGGGGACAGAGAGGACACCCCACCACCCTGGGACACTCGTAGACACTGAGCGACACCCGTGGGACACTTACGGACACCCAGGGACAGTCGGGGACACTTACGGACACCCAGGGATAGTCGGGGACACTTACGGACACCCAGGGACAGTCGGGGACACTTACGGACACCCAGGGATAGT
This sequence comes from Homarus gammarus, assembly GCA_958450375.1. Taxonomy (NCBI): domain Eukaryota; kingdom Metazoa; phylum Arthropoda; class Malacostraca; order Decapoda; family Nephropidae; genus Homarus; species Homarus gammarus. Next base: position 4,077,296 of record CAUDMG010000190.1, on the reverse strand, counting down.
TGGGGACACTTACGGGCACCCAGGGACAGTCGGGGACACTTACGGACACCCAGGGATAGTTGGGGACACTTACGGACACCCAGGGACAGTCGGGGACACCCCCACCCCCACCCTGAAACATCCTCTTTGGACCTCAAAAAATAACCCCCCTCCCCCCATCCCCACATAGGACAACCAGCCGCCCGTGGGACACCCGTAGGACACCCGTGGGACACCCTAGGGTACGGGACAATGAAGAGCGGGCGTTTCAACAATCAATCACGTTCCTCAGTTGACATAATTGACCCGTTCTGTATGCCTGAGTAATCGATCCTTCCATGAATGACTCCACCAACAGCCATGCCTCTGTGCTAAGTGAGCTGAGCTGACTGTACTTAGCTGTGTTTAGTGAGCAGAGTTTGACTGTACTTAGCTGTGTTTAGTGAGCTGAGTTTGACTGTACTTAGCTGTGTTTAGTGAGCTGAGCTGACTGTACTTAGATGTGTTTAGTGAGCTGAGTTTGACTGTACTTAGCTGTGTTTAGTGAGCTGACCTGACTGTTGATCTGACTGTTCTGAGCTGTGTTTAGTGAGCTGACCTGACTGTTGATCTGACTGTTCTAAGCTGTGTTTAGTGAGCTGAGTTTGACTGTACATAGCTGTGTTTAGTAAGCTGAACTGACTGTTGATTTGACAACTGAGCTAACTGTGCTTAGTGAGCTGATCTGACTGTACTTATCCAAACAATAAACAAACAAAAACAATAAACAAACACAATAAACAAACACAAGCAATAAACAAACGCAAACAATAAACAAACACAAACATAAACAAACACAAGCAATAAACAAACACAAACAATAAACAAACACAAGCAATAAACAAACACAAACAATAAACAAACACAAACAATAAACAAACACAAACAATAAACAAACACAAACAATAAACAAACACAAACAATAAACAAACACAAACAATAAACAAACACAAACAATAAACAAACACAAACATAAACAAACACAAACAATAAACAAACACAAACACAAACAATAAACAAACTCTGAGATAATTAAAATGAGTAATTAAGTTCAGGAAAAGGGGAGAAGAGGGGTTAAGGGGCGGAAGGAAGGAGAGGGGAGGAAGGAAGGGGTGATTAAGGGAGAAAGGGGGTGGGGAGAGGAGAGGGGGTGAGAGGTGATTTGGGGGAGTAAGAAAAGGAGTTAAGGGGGTGAGGGGAGGAAGGGGTGATTAAGGGAGAAGAGGAGTGGGGGTGGATAGAAAGGGATGGGGAAGAGGGGAGAAAGGAGGGAGAAGGGAGAGGAGATGTTGAGGGTATATGAGAAAAAAAAGGAAGAAGAGAGAAAGAAGGGGAAAGTATGAGGGGAAAGAAGAGGGGGAGGAGGAGGAGAGAAGAGGGATATTTAAAGAATTTGAAAGGAAGAAGAAAAAGAGAGTGATAGCATAGCCCTACCCCTCCTCCTCTCCCCACCTCCCTCCCCTCTTCCCCACTTCCCTCCCTCCTCCACCTCCCCTCCTCTCACCCCTTCCCTCCCTCACCCCTTCCCTCCCCTCCTCCCTTCCCTCCCTCCTCCACCTCCCCTCCTCTCACCCCTTCCCTCCCTCACCCCTTCCCTCCCCTCCTCCCTTCCCTCCCTCCTCCACCTCCCCTCCTCTCACCCCTTCCCTCCTTCACCTCTTTCTTCCTTCCTAATCCAACAATATCAAAGTCCTATAACAGATTTGTTGAGTTAGTTGGGAGACGAACTCAACATATATAGCATTTCAATTCATCACTCCCTAATGACTGGTCGGCTCACGGCTCTAGAGGTGAGGGTGGAAGTGAGGGGGGGGGGGGGAGGAACTGTGAGAAAGGGTTAGTTTGGATTGTGTGGAGAGAGAGGTGAGGGAAGGAGGTGTGTGATGGGTATGGATTTTGATTTGTGGAAGGGCAGGGTGTGGGATCCTTATAAGACAGTACAATACACAGAACAAGGTACTGATGACAACACCAAAACTGGACTCCGGCTGAGCAATTTTATATCATCAACACAAGCTGAGTTATATGCAGTGTTGGTTGGATTGGAAAAAGTTGTAAAGAGGAAAAAAGTTGCATATTTTTTCGATGAAAGTAGGGCAGTTTTTTGTTGATAGTAAGGCAGGTTTGGATTCTTTAAACAGTGGGAGTCCAGTCTTTGAACATATTATTGGTTCATGTAGAAAATTAGTAAATACAATAAGGAAAAAAGGCCATAGTGTTCAATTTGTATGGGTCCCTTCACATGTGGAGATTGATCTTAATGAAGCAGTATATATAATAGTAAATAGATCCACGGAAAAGGCAGAGATCGACATAATATGTGTTAAAACTTTAAAACAATGAAGGAGGAAATTACGGAAAATAAAATCAATAGAAGATAATTAAAAAAGGAATGAAATATATGAGAAAAGTGAAACAATGACTTATTAACCATCAGATTCTCGTGAACACAAATTTTACGTATGGGAAAGATAGGAGCAGGTGGAAAGATTGGAGCAGGTGGAAAGATTGGAGCAGGTGGAAAGATTAGAGCAGGTGGGAAGATAGGAGCAGGTGGAAAGATAGGAGCAGGTGGAAAGATTGGAGCAGGTGGAAAGATTGGAGCAGGTGGAAAGATAGGAGCAGGTGGAAAGATTGGAGCAGGTGGAAAGATTGGAGCAGGTGGAAAGATTGGAGCAGGTGGAAAGATAGGAGCAGGTGGAAAGATAGGAGCAGGTGGAAAGATTGGAGCAGGTGGAAAGATTGGAGCAGGTGGAAAGATTGGAGCAGGTGGAAAGATTGGAGCAGGTGGAAAGATTGGAGCAGGTGGAAAGATTCAGTGTATATGAGGTTAAGATTAGAATATAAATATTATTGGGAACTTGGAGCTGAGAGAAGTGAACAGGATAAAGAATGTAGAGTTTGTAGAACATCCAGATCCCATACCCTGCCACATTATATACTGGGATGACCATTGCTTAATGTATATAGAAATAACCAGATAAATAATGTCTCCAAGTAAATAGAATGGATGTTTAAAAATATGAAAATAGTTGAAATATTAAAGAATTTAGGAATTTTGCATCTAGAATATAACTATGTACTATGATTGATTATATGAGATATATCTGTATTATGGATCTGTGTGAGTCCTGAGAGAGACTGGGGCGGGGATGACACACGTCACTTCAGCCCTTTGAGAAGTTTTTTTTTTATTATTTGTTTTAATCTCAATAAACGTATCAATCAATCATGTGGTACTGAACATAAACTCATATCACTAATCATCGGTCCTTATTGGAAAGAAGAAACACTGGCCGAGTGAAATTTGCTCTTGAGCAGTACTGTATGTTGCGTTATTGGCAACCACATTTGCTGAACCTAAATCTATGGTATTATACTGTAGTCACTCGTGGCTGAAGGTGGGTTCCAAATAGGGGTATTTGCTCTACTTATTGGTGCATTTATAACAACTGAGTGTCGGTGTAATGTAGCCATTTGACCTTCAAATGATATTTCATTTATAACTTTCTCGTCGAACAGTTGTTATGTAGGACTCATAACTGCCCAGGCGGTTGTTAACTTTAAGTACTCGTTATCAGTCTCGCGGAGACGCTGACATGCCATTGATAGCAGTTCCTCTGACTGATCGGTCTTGGGCTTCTTCCTCAGGGGTACCATCCTGAAAATCGAGAAACACAAGTGCTTGCATACATACATTTTATATACAGATACATATATACTGCATATATTGTTTATTATTTCTGTTATTCCTACAGCTTCCCATAACACCTTATGAAAGGAAGGTAACCGCAAATGGCTTCAGAGAGCACTGGAACTTCCCTAATTACCTCGTATAATGAAACCACCCAACTCAGGATCTATGTATTTCAATTATAGGAACACCTTCAGCATTGTGATGATGGCAATTGTAAACTCTAAATATGAATTTATAATGACAGTTGTTGGTATTGATGGTCGGGTGTCTGGTGGATGTGTATTTAGTCACACGAAATTTGTACAGACGCTCAAAGAAAGGTCACTTCATCTACCTGACAATGCATGTTTACCAAACGGTGAAAGACAACTTCCATACCTATTCGTAGGTAATGATGCATTTGCTTTGTCTGAGAACTTGTTAAAGCCATATAGCCAGTCTGAATTGAATGAGTTTAAACGTACATTCAATTATCGGCCTAGTAGATCAAGACACATTGTTGAGAATGTGTTTAGTATTCTGAATGACCGGTTTGGTATGTCCCAAAGGCTTATTTGTTTATCTCCTGGTAAAGCTCCGAGAGTAGTTTTAGCCTGTTGCTCTCTACATAATTACTAAAGCATAAGGAAATCAGGTTCATGTGTTTGTCAGGGCGCTGTGGACATTGAAAATGTACAGACTGGGCAGATTCATAAGGGATCTTGGCGACCAGGAGCACTGTTAATAAATTTGCAAAATCCCAGGAGTAGAAACTGGAAAAGGTGGTTAAGGAGAGCTCCTGCAATTACTTCAACCTTGAAGGAAATTTTCCATGGCAGAGTAGAGTTACTACATAATACGACCATGTAAGGACAGTATTTGGACAGTAGACAGACGTGCTATGTAATAAACATCCTTAGAATGGTTTAGTTCATGTCTACAATTATAAAGAGAAGTATCATACATATGTATTAAATACATGGTTTGTTCTGTAATATTACAGTATTATTCTGCATTACATACATGTTTTGTCAGCAGTTGCAATAGTGAGTAGTCAATAAATATGGGACTTCATTCCTGGCATCCTCATACCCATTCTCAACTGGGCTGCTTCTTGATTGTGGAGGCTTTTCCTTATCCATCAAAAACAGCCTCTCATCATAATACCATAATGTAGATTAATACACCTCATCAGAGCCTGCACCGGATTTCTTTAAACGGTTGCTAATTTCCTCATTTCATTTGTAAAGTTGGTTCTCAGTGAATTTAATTTCTTTTTCACATCATCTCGTGTGGCCTCTTTATATTTGTTCACCAAAATATCATATGCATTGTTCTTCTTTTGTCTGTTGCTGTATTCATCCGATTTCACTTTCCATATTGCAGGTAAATCCTTATATAACCTAATTTATTCCACTAGGAATCTCCATTCATCGTCCTATGTGGCAGACATTGTGACGGGAGACATTGCTGCGGCGAAGGTAGCAGACACATGACGCAATAGTACACTTATTCCGTAGTAAAAATCAAACCGATTTTGATTCCGTCGACATAATGTGTATCAATATTAATGCGCAATTTGGGTTTTATCTCAATATTAGTCGTCGTGTAGGACTGCCTTAATACAGAGGGTGGCCTCACCTGTGATAATCTATGAGTACTCCCTCACTGCCGTTTTCTTGGACTGCGGCCAATGACCTCACATAATTAGCCCCGCCCTCTGCCATTGGTTGACTTTCTGTAAATAGGGCTTTGGGGAAAAGGGTGAGGAGGAAGGAAATCACGAGGATGAGGAGGAAGAAGAAAGAAGGGAGGAAGAACTAAAGGAGGAGGAAGAAGAAGAAGAGGGGGAGGAAGAAGAAGAGGAGGAGGAAGAAGAGCAAGGGGAAGTATAAGAGCAGGAAGGAGAACAAGGGGAGGGATAAAGAGGCGAGGAGGGAAGAGAGTAAGATGGGGGGAGACTAAAGACGGAAGGGGAAACTTGTAACAATTATCTTTTAAATTCAACCACTCTTGTTAACCTTGTGGGGGACATCCACAAAGATCTTTTTGGCTTTACTGGGGCTTCGTGTGTTGATGGAGAGTCTAGCCTCTTGATTTTTGGCTGCACTGGCGCTTCATATGTTGAGGGAGAGTGTAGCCTCTTGGTTTTTGGCTGCACTGGTGTTTCATGTGTTGAGGGAGAATGTACCCTCCTGGTTTTTGGCTGCACTGGCGCTTCATGTGTTGATGGAGAGTCTAGCCTCTTGATTTTTGGCTGCACTGGCGCTTCATATGTTGAGGGAGAGTGTAGCCTCTTGGTTTTTGGCTGCACTGGTGTTTCATGTGTTGATGGAGAGTCTAGCCTCTTGATTTTTGGCTGCACTGGCGCTTCATATGTTGAGGGAGAGTGTAGCCTCTTGGTTTTTGGCTGCACTGGCGCTTCATGTGTTGATGGAGAGTCTAGCCTCTTGATTTTTGGCTGCACTGGCGCTTCATGTGTTGATGGAGAGTCTAGCCTCTTGATTTTTGGCTGCACTGGCGCTTCATGTGTTGATGGAGAGTCTAGCCTCTTGATTTTTGGCTGCACTGGCGCTTCATGTGTTGAGGGAGAGTGTAGCCTCTTTGTTTTCGGCTGCACTGGCGCTTCATGTGTTGATGGAGAGTCTAGCCTCTTGATTTTTGGCTGCACTGGCGCTTCATGTGTTGAGGGAGAGTGTAGCCTCTTTGTTTTCGGCTGCACTGGCGCTTCATGTGTTGATGGAGAGTCTAGCCTCTTGATTTTTGGCTGCACTGGCGCTTCATGTGTTGAGGGAGAGTGTAGCCTCTTTGTTTTCGGCTGCACTGGTGTTTCATGTGTTGAGGGAGAGTGTAGCTTCTTGGTTTTTGGCTGCACTGGTGTTTCATGTGTTGATGGAGTGTCTAGCCTCTTGATTTTTGGCTGCACTGGTGTTTCATATGTTGAGGGAGAGTGTAGCCTCTTGGTTTTTGGCTGCACTGGTGTTTCATGTGTTGATGGAGTGTCTAGCCTCTTGGTTTTTGGCTGCACTGGTGTTTCATATGGCCTGGGGGAGGATGGCCTTTTCGTTGTTTGCTTAGACATTCCTATAAAATTCGTTGTGGACCGAATAATTTTTATTTTGCTACCACACTATGTTTTATACTCCTTTGGGAGAGATATTTTCAAACCTATGGCGCTATTCTGATCTGGTATATAATCCTTACATCGGTAGATACTGTAACGTAAGTGCCGTATCATCAGTTTATTTGTAGGCCTATGAGCAGGGTCTTAGCTTTAAGACATTGTCAACAATAATATTATATTGTTCTTGATGGGGATCCTTTTCCTTTGCAAAATGTCTCGCCACATAAGCCCGAGGCTGAACATCTCGCTGCCTTCTGAACATCCCCCTCCCGCTCGTACCTCAGGAGCGTACCAGCAATATTCATTGGAGATGGGGTACAAGAAAGGCGGGTACCCAAGCCGTCTGCACATTCCCAAATCGATTATTGTTGCCTGATGGTCTCGGATGTTCACACATACATTATTTTCTTTTATATCACAGTGGGCATAACCCATCGTTAGTATACCTTGCATTGCCTCATGTACTTATAACATGATATCGTATAGAAATTCTTCATCTACCTCATATTTCTCGAAGAAATTATCCAGGGTTAGGCCGGCATTTTCACTTAAAATCAAATTTTTTTCAACACACACGCCAAAACATCGCTACACGCCCCGAACACATTAAAATCGGCTTATCATATTAGCTTCTGAAGTGAAAGCTGTTTGGGCACATTCGCCGAGAAATTGCTTAACGACCACGTCTTTCATGTTAGGCTTTCGGAGTACTTCACATCGACCGAACCCTCCTTATCCTAGTACTGTTACCTCAGCACCTTCATATAACTCGGGAACAATCAAACTATCTAGAATATTGACGTAGTAGTTCAGGCGTTCAGTTTCAAATAAACTCGTCATTTTGTTTTCGATACGATGTCACACACTGTACTTGTGCAGAACGAGAGTGCTGCCAAGTTTCTCTTTATATGAATAATTATCAAAGACAGTTTCGAACATTCCCTCGTGATGTTTAGTGTAGTGACAGTAGTAGTGTTAAGTAAAGGTGCCCTTGTAGTGGTGACAGTGGTAGTGTAGGTAAAGGTGCCCTTGTAGTGGTGACAGTGGTAGTGTAGGTAAAGGTGCCCTTGTAGTGGTGACAGTGGTAGTGTTAAGTAAAGGTGCCCTTGTAGTGGTGACAGTAGTAGTGTTAAGTAAAGGTGCCCTTGTAGTGGTGAGAGTGGTAGTGTTAAGTAAAGGTGTCCTTGTAGTGATGACAGTAGTAGTGTTAAGTAAAGGTGCCCTTGTAGTGATGACAGTAGTAGTGTTAAGTAAAGGTGCCCTTGTAGTGGTGACAGTAGTAGTGTTAAGTAAAGGTGCCCTTGTAGTGGTGACAGTAGTAGTGTTAAGTAAAGGTGCCCTTGTAGTGATGACAGTAGTAGTGTTAAGTAAAGGTGCCCTTGTAGTGATGACAGTAGTAGTGTTAAGTAAAGGTGCCCTTGTAGTGATGACAGTAGTCGTGTTAAGTAAAGGTGTCCTTGTAGTGGTGACAGAGGTAGTGTTAAGTAAAGGTGCCCTTGTAGTGGTGACAGTGGCAGTGTTTGGTAAAGGTGCCCTTGTAGTGGTGACAGTGGTAGTGTTAGGTAAAGGTGTCCTTGTACTGGTGACAGTGATAGTGTTAAGTAAAGGTGTCCTTGTAGTGGTAACAGTGGTAGTGTTAAGTAAAGGTGCCCGTGTAGTGGTGACAGTGGTAGTGTTAAGTAAAGGTGCCCGTGTAGTGGTGACAGTGGTAGTGTTAAGTAAAGGTGCCCTTGTAGTGATGACAGTAGTAGTGTTACGTAAAGGTGCTCTTGTAGTGGTGACAGAGGTAGTGTTAAGTAAAGGTGCCCTTGTAGTGGTGACAGTGGTAGTGTTAAGTAAAGGTGGTGCCCTTGTAGTGGTAACAGTGGTAGTATTAAGTAAAGGTGCCCATGTAGTGGTGACAGTGGTAGTGTTAAGTAAAGGTGCCCTTGTAGTAGTAACAGTGGTAGTATTAAGTAAAGGTGCCCTTGTAGTGATGACAGTAGTAGTGTTACGTAAAGGTGCTCTTGTAGTGGTGACAGTGGTAGTGTAGGTTAAGGTGTTCTTGTGGTGGTGACAGTGGTAGTGTAGGTAAAGGTGTCCTTGTAGTGGTGACAGTGGTAGTGTAGGTAAAGGTGCCCTTGTAGTGGTGACAGTGGTAGTGTAGGTAAAGGTGTCCTTGTAGTGGTGACAGTGGTAGTGTTAGGTAAAGGTGCCCTTGTAGTGGTGACAGTGGCAGTGTTAGGTAATGGTGGCCTTGTAGTGGTGACAGTGGCAGTGTTAGGTAAAGGTGTTCTTGTAGAAGTGGCAGTGTTAGGTAAAGGTACCCTTGTACTGGTGACTGTGGTAGTGTAGGTAAAGGTGTTCTTGTAGTGGTGAAATTGGTAGTGTTAATTAAAGGTGTCCTTGTAGTGATGACAGTGGTAGTGTAGATAAAGGTGCCCTTGTAGTGGTGACGGTGGTAGTGTTAAGTAAAGGCGCTCTTGTAGTGATGAAAGTGGCAGTGTTAGGTAAAGGTGCTCTTGTAGTGGTGACAGTGGCAGTGTTAGGTAAAGGTGCTCTTGTAATGGTGACAGTGGCAGTGTTAGGTAAAGGTGTTCTTGTAGAAGTGGCAGTGTTAGGTAAAGGTACCCTTGTACTGGTGACAGTGGTAGTGTAGGTAAAGGTGCTCTTGTAATGGTGACAGTGGCAGTGTTAAGTAAAGGTGCCATTATATAGTAAACTATATTGACCTGATTTTTTTTTTGGAGAGTCATCTCTCCTACGTCTGCACCATCATCTACACTACATCTACTGCACCATCATCTACACTACATCTACTGCACCATCATCTACACAAAATTTACTGCACCATCATCTACACTACATCTACTGCACCATCATCTACACTACATCTACTGCACCATCATCTACACTACATCTACTGCACCATCATCTACACTACATCAACTGTACCATCATCTACACTACATCTACTGCACCATCATCTACACTATATCTACTGCACCATCATCTACACTACATCTACTACATCATTATCTACACTACATCTACTGCACTATCATCTCCACTACATCTACTGCATCATCATCTACACTACATCTACTGCACTATCATCTCCACTACATCTACTGCACCATCATCTACACTACATCTACTGTACCAATGTACCATCATCTACACTACATCTACTGCACCATCATCTACTGCACCATCATCTACACTACATCAAACTGCACCATCATCTACACTACATCTACTGCACCATCATCTACTGCACCATCATCTACACTACATCTACTGCACTATCGTTAACACAGGCATGTGATGGGTATGGCTTTTGAGGAAGGTGTGAGGGGAAAGAGGGGAGGTGTAAGCTCGGTTTGAGGTATGACAGGTGAGGGGTAATGAAGGGAAGATGTGAGACGGAGAAATGGGGAAGGGGGAGTAGGAGAGGGAGAAAAGGTAAAAGAGAGGGAGAAGAAATAACGAAAAGAGAAAGAGATACAAAGAGAAAAAGAGCGATAGAAAGAGACAAAGAAAAAGATATTGTATGGGATCGTTGTAAACTACACCACCACTACACCAACACTACACCTTCTACACCACCACTACACCACCACTACACCACCACTACACCTTCTACACCACCACTACACCACCACTACACCTTCTACACCACCACTACACCACCACGACACCTTCTACACCACCACTACACCTTCTACACCACCACTACACCAACACTACACCTTCTACACCACCAATACACCACCACGACACCTTCTACACCACCACTACACCACCATTACACCTTCTACACCACCACTACACCACCACGACACCTTCTACACCACCACTACACCACCATTACACCTTCTACACCACCACTACACCACCATGACACCTTCTACACCACCACTACACAACCACTACACCTTTTACACCACCACTACACCTTCTACACCACCACTACACGACCACTACACCACCACTACACCACCACTACACCTATACCACCCCTACACCTTCAACACCACCACTACACCTTGTACACCACCACTACACCTTGTACACCACCACTACACCTTCTACACCACCACTACACCTTCTACACCACCACGACTCCTTCTACTTCATAATCTACAACACCACTACACCACCACTACACCTTGTACACCACCACTACACCTTCTATACCACCACTACACCTTCTACACCACCACTACTCCTTCTACTTCATAATCTACAACACCACTACACCACCACTACACCTTCTACACCACCACTACACAACCACTACATCACCACTACACCTTCACCACCACTACACCACCACTACACCTTCTACGCCACCACTACACCACCACTACACCTTCTACACCACGACTACACGACCACTACACCACCACTAGACCTTCTACACCACCACTACACCTTCTATACCACCATTACACCACCACTACACCACCACTACACCTTCTACTCCACCACTACACCTTCCACACCACCACTACACCACCACTACACCTTCTACACCACCACTACACCACCACTACACCTTCTACACCACCACTACACCACCACTACACCTCAGAACACCACCACTACACCACCACTACACCTTCTACACCACCACTACACGACCACTACACCACCACTACACCTACACCACCACTACACCTTCAACACCACCACTACACCTTGTACACCACCACTACACCTTGTACACCACCACTAAACCTTGTACACCACCACTACACCGTCTACATCACCACTACACCACCACTACACCTTCTATACCACCACTACTCCTTTTACTTCATAATCTACAACACCACTACACCACCACTACACCTTCTACACCACCACTACACGACCATTACACCACCACGACACCTACACCACCACTACATCACCACTACACCTTCTACTTCATCATCTACAACACCACTACACCACCACTACAACTTCTTTTTCATCATTTACAACACCACTACAACTTCTATTTCATCATTTACAACACCACTACACCACCACTACAACTTCTATTTCATCATTTACAACACCACTACACCACCACTACACCACCACTACACCTTCTACACCACCACTACACGACCATTACACCACCACTACACCTACACCACCACTACAACACCACTACAACTTCTATTTCATCATTTACAACACCACTACACCACTACTACAACTTCTATTTCATCATTTACAACACCACTACACCACCACTACACCACCACTACACCGTAACCAAAATTCATCCACATATAGAAGCTCCACCGGCCAGCTATCGCCACTCTCATGCATATTTATACGAGACCCCCGCCTCTCCGTGTCTCTGTATCTCCGTGTATATCCGTGTCTGTATATCTCTGTGTATCTCCGTGTCTGTATATCTCTGTGTCTCTCCGTGTCTGGGTATCTCCGTGTATCTCTGTATCTGGGTATCTCTGTGTATCTCCGTGTCTGGGTATCTCTGTGTATCTCCGTGTCTGGGTATCTCTGTGTATCTCCGTGTCTGTGTATCTCTGTGTATCTCCGTGTATCTCCGTGTCTGTGTATCGCTGTGTATCTCCGTGTCTGTGTATCTCTCTTGTCTATCTCTCCCTTACTGTCTCGTGGTTTCTCCTTCTCTCTGTCTGCTTCTTAATCTATGTCTATGTTGCCTATCTTTTCTCTGCTAGTGTGTGTATGTGTGTGTGTGTGAGAGAGAGAGACAGGGAGCTAGAGAGCGAGCGAGAGAGAGAGTTAGAGCCAATGTACTTTGCACTCGGTCGTCTTAAATTTGGTAGAATAAAATCCTCGTATAATGTTATAATTAAACCCTACAGAATATATAGATAACACCACAAAACTTATATATAAAACACTTGGTCGAATTTATCAAAACAAGGAGCATTAGACAATATATATAAATACTAATGAAGGTTTTGGTTTAGTAAGTCTTCCAATTAATTTTTATCCCGGAAAATATGATTTGTACTTTTTATTATCACTCAGAACACACGAGCAGGAAAAAACTATGAATGTCGCTTTGTGTGAGACCTTGGGCGGAGGAAGGCTAAGGGGAATGGGAAAAGCAGTCTAATTATACCAAGTCATCCCACTTCGAGTGGAAAATTCGTCCTTCGCCACGCATGTCGTCATATGGCCGGCGGCTCGGAGAGGGTGGTCGGGGGAGGTGGCCAGAGGCACCACTGTAGGATCTCATTTCACAGCTGGCCGTCGTGGTATGAAGGTCTGTGACCATGCCTGTTAAATGTGCCGTATCTGTATGCATATCAAATTAAACTACAGGGTAAAAGTTTGATACTTTATCGATTTCCACAGGATGAAAAACAGAGAAAAAGGTGGATTTTATTGTGTATGCAGCAAATATATAGGGTGCAACAGGCGGACGGACAATACTTGAGAGAGAGCTGTTGGCAGGTTTAAATTTAAATTCCCTAATGTCTTAGTTCAGCCAGGAAACCGGATGTGGGGAGACAAGTGACCTATTTGTTGCTTGAAACTGTTGTGTAGTCTAGTCATCCGTAATATATCTAGTGGCTGTATTGATAAACTGAAAACCTCTCCGCATATATATTTGTATTTACTGTAATGGTTTGGGTGGAGGGGATGATGATAATTAATATTATTAATAATTCTTCTTGTATTCCTTCTGCCTCCCCAGTAAATAGATAGCCCATATGCTTATAATTACTTAATTGCTTTTACACAGATGCTGGCAGCAAAATCATAAGAGTATAAATAATATTAAAAGAGAAAGAAGATGATTATCAATATTAATTATGATACGTTTTTAATAATAAGAAGAGGAATACCTAAAAAATACTGATGGCATGAGAAGTTCAAGTGGCTAACTGAAAGATGGTGTGCTAGGGGATGAGAAAATCAGGATATATTGCAAGAATATTATCTTAAGCTGCCCCTACACGTTATATTATTGGGCAATATGCGCACCCCCCTACACGGCTCAATATTATTGACCAAAAACTTGTCAGTACACCAACACACATATGGCATGTATAGCCGTTGCATCAGCTTATTGTGTTCAGAAAAAATATAAGAATATAAAAAGCTTCGCTGGATGCAAAAGTGGTACTGTACATGAAAAGACATCAATATAGCCATGAAAAATTCTTAAAGGACGTAAGAGTCAGTGACCCAGGTGATTTCAAAAACGTTATGCGCCTGGATGATGAAGCAGAGTAGAGTTGCTGCATAATACGACCATGTAAGGACAGTATTTGGACAGTAGACAGACGTGCTATGTTATAAACATCCTTAGAATGGTTTAGTTCGTGTCTATAATTATAAGGAGAAGTATCATACATAAGTATTAAATACATGGTTTGTTTTGTAATATTACAGTATTATTCTGCATAATTCTGTATTAGATACATGTTTTGTCAGCAGTTGCAATAGTGAGTAGTCAATAAATATGGGACTTCATTCCTGGCATCCTCATACCCATTCTCAACTGGGCTGCTTCTTGATTGTGGAGGCTTTTCCTTATCCATCAAAAACAGCCTCTCATCATAATACCATAATGTAGATTAATACACCTCATCAGAGCCTGCACCGGATTTCTTTAAACGGTTGCTAATTTCCTCATTTCATTTGTAAAGTTGGTTCTCAGTGAATTTAATTTCTTTTTCACATCATCTCGTGTGGCCTCTTTATATTTGTTCACCAAAATATCATATGCATTGTTCTTCTTTTGTCTGTTGCTGTATTCATCCGATTTCACTTTCCATATTGCAGGTAAATCCTTATATAACCTAATTCATTCCACTAGGAATCTCCATTCATCGTCCTATGTGGCAGACATTGTGACGGGAGACATTGCTGCGGCGAAGGTAGCAGACACATGACGCAATAGTACACTTATTCCGTAGTAAAAATCAAACCGATTTTGATTCCGTCGACATAATGTGTATCAATATTAATGCGCAATTTGGGTTTTATCTCAATATTAGTCGTCGTGTAGGACTGCCTTAATACAGAGGGTGGCCTCACCTGTGATAATCTATGAGTACTCCCTCACTGCCGTTTTCTTGGACTGCAGCCAATGACCTCACATAATTAGCCCCGCCCTCTGCCATTGGTTGACTTTCTGTAATTAGGGCTTTGGGGAAAAGGGTGAGGAGGAAGGAAATCACGAGGATGAGGAGGAAGAAGAAAGAAGGGAGGAAGAACTAAAGGAGGAGGAAGAAGAAGAAGAGGGGGAGGAAGAAGAAGAGGAGGAGGAAGAAGAGCAAGGGGAAGTATAAGAGCAGGAAGGAGAACAAGGGGAGGGATAAAGAGGCGAGGAGGGAAGAGAGTAAGATGGGGGGAGACTAAAGACGGAAGGGGAAACTTGTAACAATTATCTTTTAAATTCAACCACTCTTGTTAACCTTGTGGGGGACATCCACAAAGATCTTTTTGGCTTTACTGGGGCTTCGTGTGTTGATGGAGAGTCTAGCCTCTTGATTTTTGGCTGCACTGGCGCTTCATATGTTGAGGGAGAGTCTAGCCTCTTGGTTTTTGGCTGCACTGGCGCTTCATGTGTTGATGGAGAGTCTAGCCTCTTGATTTTTGGCTGCACTGGCGCTTCATATGTTGAGGGAGAGTGTAGCCTCTTGGTTTTTGGCTGCACTGGTGTTTCATGTGTTGAGGGAGAGTGTAGCCTCTTGGTTTTTGGCTGCACTGGCGCTTCATGTGTTGATGGAGAGTCTAGCCTCTTGATTTTTGGCTGCACTGGCGCTTCATATGTTGAGGGAGAGTGTAGCCTCTTGGTTTTTGGCTGCACTGGTGTTTCATGTGTTGAGGGAGAGTCTAGCCTCTTGGTTTTTGGCTGCACTGGCGCTTCATGTGTTGATGGAGAGTCTAGCCTCTTGATTTTTGGCTGCACTGGCGCTTCATATGTTGAGGGAGAGTGTAGCCTCTTGGTTTTTGGCTGCACTGGCGCTTCATGTGTTGATGGAGAGTCTAGCCTCTTGATTTTTGGCTGCACTGGCGCTTCATATGTTGAGGGAGAGTGTAGCCTCTTTGTTTTCGGCTGCACTGGTGTTTCATGTGTTGATGGAGTGTCTAGCCTCTTGATTTTTGGCTGCACTGGCGCTTCATGTGTTGATGGAGAGTCTAGCCTCTTGATTTTTGGCTGCACTGGCGCTTCATATGTTGAGGGAGAGTGTAGCCTCTTTGTTTTCGGCTGCACTGGTGTTTCATGTGTTGATGGAGTGTCTAGCCTCTTGATTTTTGGCTGCACTGGTGTTTCATGTGTTGATGGAGTGTCTAGCCTCTTGGTTTTTGGCTGCACTGGTGTTTCATATGTTGAGGGAGAGTGTAGCCTCTTGGTTTTTGGCTGCACTGGTGTTTCATGTGTTGATGGAGTGTCTAGCCTCTTGGTTTTTGGCTGCACTGGTGTTTCATATGGCCTGGGGGAGGATGGCCTTTTCGTTGTTTGCTTAGACATTCCTATAAAATTCGTTGTGGACCGAATAATTTTTATTTTGCTACCACACTATGTTTTATACTCCTTTGGGAGAGATATTTTCAAACCTATGGCGCTATTCTGATCTGGTATATAATCCTTACATCGGTAGATACTGTAACGTAAGTGCCGTATCATCAGTTTATTTGTAGGCCTATGAGCAGGGTCTTAGCTTTAAGACATTGTCAACAATAATATTATATTGTTCTTGATGGGGATCCTTTTCCTTTGCAAAATGTCTCGCCACATAAGCCCGAGGCTGAACATCTCGCTGCCTTCTGAACATCCCCCTCCCGCTCGTACCTCAGGAGCGTACCAGCAATATTCATTGGAGATGGGGTACAAGAAAGGCGGGTACCCAAGCCGTCTGCACATTCCCAAATCGATTATTGTTGCCTGATGGTCTCGGATGTTCACACATACATTATTTTCTTTTATATCACAGTGGGCATAACCCATCGTTAGTATACCTTGCATTGCCTCATGTACTTATAACATGATATCGTATAGAAATTCTTCATCTACCTCATATTTCTCGAAGAAATTATCCAGGGTTAGGCCGGCATTTTCACTTAAAATCAAATTTTTTTCAACACACACGCCAAAACATCGCTACACGCCCCGAACACATTAAAATCGGCTTATCATATTAGCTTCTGAAGTGAAAGCTGTTTGGGCACATTCGCCGAGAAATTGCTTAACGACCACGTCTTTCATGTTAGGCTTTCGGAGTACTTCACATCGACCGAACCCTCCTTATCCTAGTACTGTTACCTCAGCACCTTCATATAACTCGGGAACAATCAAACTATCTAGAATATTGACGTAGTAGTTCAGGCGTTCAGTTTCAAATAAACTCGTCATTTTGTTTTCGATACGATGTCACACACTGTACTTGTGCAGAACGAGAGTGCTGCCAAGTTTCTCTTTATATGAATAATTATCAAAGACAGTTTCGAACATTCCCTCGTGATGTTTAGTGTAGTGACAGTAGTAGTGTTAAGTAAAGGTGCCCTTGTAGTGGTGACAGTGGTAGTGTAGGTAAAGGTGCCCTTGTAGTGGTGACAGTGGTAGTGTAGGTAAAGGTGCCCTTGTAGTGGTGACAGTGGTAGTGTTAAGTAAAGGTGCCCTTGTAGTGGTGACAGTAGTAGTGTTAAGTAAAGGTGCCCTTGTAGTGGTGAGAGTGGTAGTGTTAAGTAAAGGTGTCCTTGTAGTGATGACAGTAGTAGTGTTAAGTAAAGGTGCCCTTGTAGTGATGACAGTAGTAGTGTTAAGTAAAGGTGCCCTTGTAGTGGTGACAGTAGTAGTGTTAAGTAAAGGTGCCCTTGTAGTGGTGACAGTAGTAGTGTTAAGTAAAGGTGCCCTTGTAGTGATGACAGTAGTAGTGTTAAGTAAAGGTGCCCTTGTAGTGATGACAGTAGTAGTGTTAAGTAAAGGTGCCCTTGTAGTGATGACAGTAGTCGTGTTAAGTAAAGGTGTCCTTGTAGTGGTGACAGAGGTAGTGTTAAGTAAAGGTGCCCTTGTAGTGGTGACAGTGGCAGTGTTTGGTAAAGGTGCCCTTGTAGTGGTGACAGTGGTAGTGTTAGGTAAAGGTGTCCTTGTACTGGTGACAGTGATAGTGTTAAGTAAAGGTGTCCTTGTAGTGGTAACAGTGGTAGTGTTAAGTAAAGGTGCCCGTGTAGTGGTGACAGTGGTAGTGTTAAGTAAAGGTGCCCGTGTAGTGGTGACAGTGGTAGTGTTAAGTAAAGGTGCCCTTGTAGTGATGACAGTAGTAGTGTTACGTAAAGGTGCTCTTGTAGTGGTGACAGAGGTAGTGTTAAGTAAAGGTGCCCTTGTAGTGGTGACAGTGGTAGTGTTAAGTAAAGGTGGTGCCCTTGTAGTGGTAACAGTGGTAGTATTAAGTAAAGGTGCCCATGTAGTGGTGACAGTGGTAGTGTTAAGTAAAGGTGCCCTTGTAGTAGTAACAGTGGTAGTATTAAGTAAAGGTGCCCTTGTAGTGATGACAGTAGTAGTGTTACGTAAAGGTGCTCTTGTAGTGGTGACAGTGGTAGTGTAGGTTAAGGTGTTCTTGTGGTGGTGACAGTGGTAGTGTAGGTAAAGGTGTCCTTGTAGTGGTGACAGTGGTAGTGTAGGTAAAGGTGCCCTTGTAGTGGTGACAGTGGTAGTGTAGGTAAAGGTGTCCTTGTAGTGGTGACAGTGGTAGTGTTAGGTAAAGGTGCCCTTGTAGTGGTGACAGTGGCAGTGTTAGGTAATGGTGGCCTTGTAGTGGTGACAGTGGCAGTGTTAGGTAAAGGTGTTCTTGTAGAAGTGGCAGTGTTAGGTAAAGGTACCCTTGTACTGGTGACTGTGGTAGTGTAGGTAAAGGTGTTCTTGTAGTGGTGAAATTGGTAGTGTTAATTAAAGGTGTCCTTGTAGTGATGACAGTGGTAGTGTAGATAAAGGTGCCCTTGTAGTGGTGACGGTGGTAGTGTTAAGTAAAGGCGCTCTTGTAGTGATGAAAGTGGCAGTGTTAGGTAAAGGTGCTCTTGTAGTGGTGACAGTGGCAGTGTTAGGTAAAGGTGCTCTTGTAATGGTGACAGTGGCAGTGTTAGGTAAAGGTGTTCTTGTAGAAGTGGCAGTGTTAGGTAAAGGTACCCTTGTACTGGTGACAGTGGTAGTGTAGGTAAAGGTGCTCTTGTAATGGTGACAGTGGCAGTGTTAAGTAAAGGTGCCATTATATAGTAAACTATATTGACCTGATTTTTTTTTTGGAGAGTCATCTCTCCTACGTCTGCACCATCATCTACACTACATCTACTGCACCATCATCTACACTACATCTACTGCACCATCATCTACACAAAATTTACTGCACCATCATCTACACTACATCTACTGCACCATCATCTACACTACATCTACTGCACCATCATCTACACTACATCTACTGCACCATCATCTACACTACATCAACTGTACATCATCTACACTACATCTACTGCACCATCATCTACACTATATCTACTGCACCATCATCTACACTACATCTACTGCATCATTATCTACACTACATCTACTGCACTATCATCTCCACTACATCTACTGCATCATCATCTACACTACATCTACTGCACTATCATCTCCACTACATCTACTGCACCATCATCTACACTACATCTACTGTACCAATGTACCATCATCTACACTACATCTACTGCACCATCATCTACACTACATCTACTGCACCATCATCTACACTACATCTACTGCACCATCATCTACACTACAACTATTGCACCATCATCTACACTACGTCTACTGTACCATCATCTACACGACATCTACTGCACTATCATCTACACTACATCTACTGCACCATCATCTACACTACAACTATTGCACCATCATCTACACTACATCTACTGCACCATCATCTACACTACAACTATTGCACCATCATCTACACTACATCTACTGCACCATCATCTACACGACATCTACTACACCATCATCTACACTATATCTACTGCACCATCATCTACACTACATCAAACTGCACCATCATCTACACTTCATCTACTGCACCATCATCTACACGACATCTACTACACCATCATCTACACTATATCTACTGCACCATCATCTACACTACATCAAACTGCACCATTATCTACACTACATCTACTGCACCATCATCTACTGCACCATCATCTACACTACATCAAACTGCACCATCATCTACACTACATCTACTGCAACATCATCTACTACACCATCATCTACACTACATCTACTGCACCATCATCTACTGCACCATCATCTACACTACATCTACTGCACCATCATCTACTGCACCATCATCTACACTACATCTACTGCACCATCATCTACACGACATCTACTACACCATCATCTACACTATATCTACTGTACCATCATCTACACTATATCTACTGCACCATCATCTACACTACATCAAACTGCACCATCATCTACACTACATCTACTGCACCATCATCTACTGCACCATCATCTACACTACATCTACTGCACCATCATCTACACTACATCAAACTGCACCATCATCTACACTATATCTACTGCACCATCATCTACTGCACCATCATCTACACTACATCAAACTGCACCATCATCTACACTACATCTACTGCACCATCATCTACTGCACCATCATCTACACTACATCTACTGCACTATCGTTAACACAGGCATGTGATGGGTATGGCTTTTGAGGAAGGTGTGAGGGGAAAGAGGGGAGGTGTAAGCTCGGTTTGAGGTATGACAGGTGAGGGGTAATGAAGGGAAGATGTGAGACGGAGAAATGGGGAAGGGGGAGTAGGAGAGGGAGAAAAGGTAAAAGAGAGGGAGAAGAAATAACGAAAAGAGAAAGAGATACAAAGAGAAAAAGAGCGATAGAAAGAGACAAAGAAAAAGATATTGTATGGGATCGTTGTAAACTACACCACCACTACACCAACACTACACCTTCTACACCACCACTACACCACCACTACACCTTCTACACCACCACTACACCACCACTACACCTTCTACACCACCACTACACCACCACGACACCTTCTACACCACCACTACACCTTCTACACCACCACTACACCAACACTACACCTTCTACACCACCAATACACCACCACGACACCTTCTACACCACCACTACACCACCATTACACCTTCTACACCACCACTACACCACCACGACACCTTCTACACCACCACTACACCACCATTACACCTTCTACACCACCACTACACCACCATGACACCTTCTACACCACCACTACACAACCACTACACCTTTTACACCACCACTACACCTTCTACACCACCACTACACGACCACTACACCACCACTACACCACCACTACACCTATACCACCCCTACACCTTCAACACCACCACTACACCTTGTACACCACCACTACACCTTGTACACCACCACTACACCTTCTACACCACCACTACACCTTCTACACCACCACGACTCCTTCTACTTCATAATCTACAACACCACTACACCACCACTACACCTTGTACACCACCACTACACCTTCTATACCACCACTACACCTTCTACACCACCACTACTCCTTCTACTTCATAATCTACAACACCACTACACCACCACTACACCTTCTACACCACCACTACACAACCACTACATCACCACTACACCTTCACCACCACTACACCACCACTACACCTTCTACGCCACCACTACACCACCACTACACCTTCTACACCACGACTACACGACCACTACACCACCACTAGACCTTCTACACCACCACTACACCTTCTATACCACCATTACACCACCACTACACCACCACTACACCTTCTACTCCACCACTACACCTTCCACACCACCACTACACCACCACTACACCTTCTACACCACCACTACACCACCACTACACCTTCTACACCACCACTACACCACCACTACACCTCAGAACACCACCACTACACCACCACTACACCTTCTACACCACCACTACACGACCACTACACCACCACTACACCTACACCACCACTACACCTTCAACACCACCACTACACCTTGTACACCACCACTACACCTTGTACACCACCACTAAACCTTGTACACCACCACTACACCGTCTACATCACCACTACACCACCACTACACCTTCTATACCACCACTACTCCTTTTACTTCATAATCTACAACACCACTACACCACCACTACACCTTCTACACCACCACTACACGACCATTACACCACCACGACACCTACACCACCACTACATCACCACTACACCTTCTACTTCATCATCTACAACACCACTACACCACCACTACAACTTCTTTTTCATCATTTACAACACCACTACAACTTCTATTTCATCATTTACAACACCACTACACCACCACTACAACTTCTATTTCATCATTTACAACACCACTACACCACCACTACACCACCACTACACCTTCTACACCACCACTACACGACCATTACACCACCACTACACCTACACCACCACTACAACACCACTACAACTTCTATTTCATCATTTACAACACCACTACACCACTACTACAACTTCTATTTCATCATTTACAACACCACTACACCACCACTACACCACCACTACACCGTAACCAAAATTCATCCACATATAGAAGCTCCACCGGCCAGCTATCGCCACTCTCATGCATATTTATACGAGACCCCCGCCTCTCCGTGTCTCTGTATCTCCGTGTATATCCGTGTCTGTATATCTCTGTGTATCTCCGTGTCTGTATATCTCTGTGTCTCTCCGTGTCTGGGTATCTCCGTGTATCTCTGTATCTGGGTATCTCTGTGTATCTCCGTGTCTGGGTATCTCTGTGTATCTCCGTGTCTGGGTATCTCTGTGTATCTCCGTGTCTGTGTATCTCTGTGTATCTCCGTGTATCTCCGTGTCTGTGTATCGCTGTGTATCTCCGTGTCTGTGTATCTCTCTTGTCTATCTCTCCCTTACTGTCTCGTGGTTTCTCCTTCTCTCTGTCTGCTTCTTAATCTATGTCTATGTTGCCTATCTTTTCTCTGCTAGTGTGTGTATGTGTGTGTGTGTGAGAGAGAGAGACAGGGAGCTAGAGAGCGAGCGAGAGAGAGAGTTAGAGCCAATGTACTTTGCACTCGGTCGTCTTAAATTTGGTAGAATAAAATCCTCGTATAATGTTATAATTAAACCCTACAGAATATATAGATAACACCACAAAACTTATATATAAAACACTTGGTCGAATTTATCAAAACAAGGAGCATTAGACAATATATATAAATACTAATGAAGGTTTTGGTTTAGTAAGTCTTCCAATTAATTTTTATCCCGGAAAATATGATTTGTACTTTTTATTATCACTCAGAACACACGAGCAGGAAAAAACTATGAATGTCGCTTTGTGTGAGACCTTGGGCGGAGGAAGGCTAAGGGGAATGGGAAAAGCAGTCTAATTATACCAAGTCATCCCACTTCGAGTGGAAAATTCGTCCTTCGCCACGCATGTCGTCATATGGCCGGCGGCTCGGAGAGGGTGGTCGGGGGAGGTGGCCAGAGGCACCACTGTAGGATCTCATTTCACAGCTGGCCGTCGTGGTATGAAGGTCTGTGACCATGCCTGTTAAATGTGCCGTATCTGTATGCATATCAAATTAAACTACAGGGTAAAAGTTTGATACTTTATCGATTTCCACAGGATGAAAAACAGAGAAAAAGGTGGATTTTATTGTGTATGC
This sequence comes from Homarus gammarus, assembly GCA_958450375.1. Lineage (NCBI taxonomy): Eukaryota > Metazoa > Arthropoda > Malacostraca > Decapoda > Nephropidae > Homarus > Homarus gammarus. The sequence goes on along the minus strand of CAUDMG010000190.1, from coordinate 4,053,729 downwards.
AGCAAATATATAGGGTGCAACAGGCGGACGGACAATACTTGAGAGAGAGCTGTTGGCAGGTTTAAATTTAAATTCCCTAATGTCTTAGTTCAGCCAGGAAACCGGATGTGGGGAGACAAGTGACCTATTTGTTGCTTGAAACTGTTGTGTAGTCTAGTCATCCGTAATATATCTAGTGGCTGTATTGATAAACTGAAAACCTCTCCGCATATATATTTGTATTTACTGTAATGGTTTGGGTGGAGGGGATGATGATAATTAATATTATTAATAATTCTTCTTGTATTCCTTCTGCCTCCCCAGTAAATAGATAGCCCATATGCTTATAATTACTTAATTGCTTTTACACAGATGCTGGCAGCAAAATCATAAGAGTATAAATAATATTAAAAGAGAAAGAAGATGATTATCAATATTAATTATGATACATTTTTAATAATAAGAAGAGGAATACCTAAATAATACTGATGGCATGAGAAGTTCAAGTGGCTAACTGAAAGATGGTGTGCTAGGGGATGAGAAAATCAGGATATATTGCAAGAATATTATCTTAAGCTGCCCCTACACGTTATATTATTGGGCAATATGCGCACCCCCCTACACGGCTCAATATTATTGACCAAAAACTTGTCAGTACACCAACACACATATGGCATGTATAGCCGTTGCATCAGCTTATTGTGTTCAGAAAAAATATAAGAATATAAAAAGCTTCGCTGGATGCAAAAGTGGTACTGTACATGAAAAGACATCAATATAGCCATGAAAAATTCTTAAAGGACGTAAGAGTCAGTGACCCAGGTGATTTCAAAAACGTTATGCGCCTGGATGATGAAGCAGAGTAGAGTTGCTGCATAATACGACCATGTAAGGACAGTATTTGGACAGTAGACAGACGTGCTATGTTATAAACATCCTTAGAATGGTTTAGTTCGTGTCTATAATTATAAGGAGAAGTATCATACATAAGTATTAAATACATGGTTTGTTTTGTAATATTACAGTATTATTCTGCATAATTCTGTATTAGATACATGTTTTGTCAGCAGTTGCAATAGTGAGTAGTCAATAAATATGGGACTTCATTCCTGGCATCCTCATACCCATTCTCAACTGGGCTGCTTCTTGATTGTGGAGGCTTTTCCTTATCCATCAAAAACAGCCTCTCATCATAATACCATAATGTAGATTAATACACCTCATCAGAGCCTGCACCGGATTTCTTTAAACGGTTGCTAATTTCCTCATTTCATTTGTAAAGTTGGTTCTCAGTGAATTTAATTTCTTTTTCACATCATCTCGTGTGGCCTCTTTATATTTGTTCACCAAAATATCATATGCATTGTTCTTCTTTTGTCTGTTGCTGTATTCATCCGATTTCACTTTCCATATTGCAGGTAAATCCTTATATAACCTAATTTATTCCACTAGGAATCTCCATTCATCGTCCTATGTGGCAGACATTGTGACGGGAGACATTGCTGCGGCGAAGGTAGCAGACACATGACGCAATAGTACACTTATTCCGTAGTAAAAATCAAACCGATTTTGATTCCGTCGACATAATGTGTATCAATATTAATGCGCAATTTGGGTTTTATCTCAATATTAGTCGTCGTGTAGGACTGCCTTAATACAGAGGGTGGCCTCACCTGTGATAATCTATGAGTACTCCCTCACTGCCGTTTTCTTGGACTGCGGCCAATGACCTCAAAATTAGCCCCGCCCTCTGCCATTGGTTGACTTTCTGTAAATAGGACCTTGGGGAAAAGGGTGAGGAGGAAGGAAATCACGAGGATGAGGAGGAAGAAGAACGAAGGGAGGAAGAACTAAAGGAGGAGGAAGAAGAAGAAGAGGGGGAGGAAGAAGAAGAGGAGGAGGAAGAAGAGCAAGGGGAAGTATAAGAGCAGGAAGGAGAACAAGGGGAGGGATAAAGAGGCGAGGAGGGAAGAGAGTAAGATGGGGGGAGACTAAAGACGGAAGGGGAAACTTGTAACAATTATCTTTTAAATTCAACCACTCTTGTTAACCTTGTGGGGGACATCCACAAAGATCTTTTCGACTGCACTGGCGCTTCATGTGTTGATGGGGAGTCTAGCCTCTTGATTTTTGGCTGCACTGGCGCTTCATGTGTTGAGGGAGAGTGTAGCCTCTTGGTTTTTGGCTGCACTGGTGTTTCATGTGTTGAGGGAGAGTGTAGCCTCCTGGTTTTCGGCTGCACTGGCGCTTCATGTGTTGATGGAGAGTCTAGCCTCTTCATTTTTGGCTGCACTGGCGCTTCATGTGTTAATGGAGAGTCTAGCCTCTTCATTTTTGGCTGCACTGGCGCTTCATATGTTGAGGGAGAGTGCAACCTCTTGGTTTTTGGCTGCACTGATGTTTCATGTGTTGATGGAGTGTCTAGCCTCTTAATTTTTGGAAGCACTGGCGCTTCATATGTTGAGGGAGAGTGCAACCTCTTGGTTTTCGGCTGCACTGGTGTTTCATGTGTTGAGGGAGAGTGTAGCCTCCTGGTTTTCGGCTGCACTGGCGCTTCATGTGTTGATGGAGAGTCTAGCCTCTTCATTTTTGGCTGCACTGGCGCTTCATGTGTTAATGGAGAGTCTAGCCTCTTCATTTTTGGCTGCACTGGCGCTTCATATGTTGAGGGAGAGTGCAACCTCTTGGTTTTTGGCTGCACTGATGTTTCATGTGTTGATGGAGTGTCTAGCCTCTTAATTTTGGAAGCACTGGCGCTTCATATGTTGAGGGAGAGTGCAACCTCTTGGTTTTCGGCTGCACTGGCGCTTCATGTGTTGATGGAGAGTCTAGCCTCTTGATTTTTGGCTGCACTGGCGCTTCATGTGTTGAGGGAGAATGTAGCCTCTTGGTTTTCGGCTGCACTGGTGTTTCATGTGTTGAGGGAGAGTGTAGCCTCCTGGTTTTCGGCTGCACTGGCGCTTCATGTGTTGATGGAGAGTCTAGCCTCTTCATTTTTGGCTGCACTGGCGCTTCATGTGTTAATGGAGAGTCTAGCCTCTTCATTTTTGGCTGCACTGGCGCTTCATATGTTGAGGGAGAGTGCAACCTCTTGGTTTTTGGCTGCACTGATGTTTCATGTGTTGATGGAGTGTCTAGCCTCTTAATTTTTGGAAGCACTGGCGCTTCATATGTTGAGGGAGAGTGCAACCTCTTGGTTTTTGACTGCACTGGTGTTTCATGTGTTGATGGAGTGTCTAGCCTCTTAATTTTTGGCTGCACTGGTGTTTCAAATGGCCTGGGGGAGGATGGCCTTTTCGTTGTTTGCTTAGACATTCCTTTAAAATTCGTTGTCGACCGGATAATTTTTATTTTTCTACCACACTATGTTTTATACTCCTTTGGGAGAGATATTTTCAAACCTATGGCGCTATTCTGATCTGGTAATTAATCCTTACATCGGTAGATACTGTCACGTAAGCGCCGTATCATCAGTTCATTTGTAGGCCTAAGAGCAGGGTCTTAGTTTTAGGACATTGTCAACCATTTTATTATATTTAGCTTGATGGGGATCCTTACCCTTTGCAAAAGCTGTCGCCACATAAGCCCGAGGCTGAACATCTCGCTGGCTTCTGAACATCCCCCTCCCGCTCGTACCTCAGGAGCGTACCAGCAACTTAAATAGGAGATGGGTCTCAAGAAAATCGGGGACCCAAGCCGTCTGCACATTCCCAAATCAATTATTGAGGCCTGATGGTCACCGATGTTCACACATACATTATCTTCTTTTATATCACAGTGGGCATAACCCATCGTTAGTATACCTTGCATTGCCTCATGTACTTATAACATGATATCGTATAGAAATTCTTCATCTACCTCATATTTCTCGAAGAAATTATCCAGGGTTAGGCCGGCATTTTCACTTAAAATGAATTTTTTTTCAACACACACGCCAAAACATCGCTACACGCCCCGAACACATTAAAATCGGCTTATCATATTAGCTTCTGAAGTGAAAGCGGTTTGGGCATATTCGCCGAGAACTTGCTTAACGACCACGTCTTTCATGTAAGGCTTTCGGAGTACTACACATCGACCGAACCCTCCTTATCCTAGTAGTGTTACCTCAGCACCTTCATATAACTCGGGAACAATCAAACTATTTAGAATATTTACGTAGCAGTTCAGGCGTTCAGTCTCAAATAAACTCGTCATTTTGTTTTCGATACGATGTCACACACTGTACTTGTGCAGAACGAGAGTGCTGCCAAGTTTCTCTTTATATGAATAATTATCAAAGACAGTTTCGAACATTCCCTCGTGATGTTTAGTGTAGTGACAGTAGTAGTGTTAAGTAAAGGTGCCCTTGTAGTGGTGACAGTCGTAGTGTAGGTAAAGGTGCCCTTGTAGTGGTGACAGTGGTAGTGTTAAGTAAAGGTGCCCTTGTAGTGGTGACAGTGGTAGTGTAGGTAAAGGTGCCCTTGTAGTGGTGACAGTGGTAGTGTAGGTAAAGGTGCCCTTGTAGTGGTGACAGTGGTAGTATAGGTAAAGGTGCCCTTGTAGTGGTGACAGTGGTAGTGTTAAGTAAAGGTGCCCTTGTAGTGGTGACAGTGGTAGTATAGGTAAAGGTGCCCTTGTAGTGGTGACAGTGGTAGTGTTAAGTAAAGGTGCCCTTGTAGTGGTGACAGTAGTAGTGTTAAGTAAAGGTGCCCTTGTAGTAGTGACAGTGGTAGTGTTAAGTAAAGGTGCCCTTGTATTGGTGACAGTGGTAGTGTTAAGTAAAGGTTCCTTGTAGTGGTGACAGTAGTAGTGTTAAGTAAAGGTGTCCTTGTAGTGATGATAGTAGTAGTGTTAAGTAAAGGTGCCCTTGTAGTGATGACAGTAGTAGTGTTAAGTAAAGGTGTCCTTGAAGTGGTGACAGTAGTAGTGTTAAGTAAAGGTGTCCTTGTAGTGATGACAGTGGTAGCGTTAAGTAAAGGTGCCCTTGTAGTGATGACAGTAGTAGTGTTAAGTAAAGGTGCCCTTGTAGTGGTGACAGTGGTAGTTTAGGTAAAGGTGCCCTTTTATTGGTGACAGTGGTAGTGTTAAGTAAAGGTGTCCTTGTAGTGATGACAGTCGTAGTGTTAAGTAAAGGTGTCCTTGTAGTGGTGACAGTAGTAGTGTTAAGTAAAGGTGTCCTTGTAGTGGTGACAGTAGTAGTGTTAAGTAAAGGTGCCCTTGTAGTGATGACAGTAGTAGTGTTAAGTAAAGGTGTCCTTGTAGTGGTGACAGTAGTAGTGTTAATTAAAGGTGCCCTTGTAGTGATGGCAGTAGTAGTGTTAAGTAAAGGTGCCCTTGTAGTGATGACAGTAGTAGTGTTAATTAAAGGTGCCATTGTAGTGGTGACAGTGGCAGTCTTAGGTAAAGGTGCCCTTGTAGTGGTGACAGTGGTAGTGTTAGGTAAAGGTGCCCTTGTAGTGATGACAGTAGTAGTGTTAAGTAAAGGTGCCCTTGTAGTGATGACAGTAGTAGTGTTAAGTAAAGGTGTCCTTGTAGTGGTGACAGAGGTAGTGTTAAGTAAAGGTGCCCTTGTAGTGGTGACAGTGGCAGTCTTAGGTAAAGGTGCCCTTGTAGTGGTGACAGTGGTAGTGTTAGGTAAAGGTGTCCTTGTAGTGGTAACAGTGGTAGTGTTAAGTAAAGGTGCCCTTGTAGTGGTGACAGTGGTAGTGTTAGGTAAAGGTGCCCTTGTATTGGTGAGAGTGGTAGTGTTAAGTAAAGGTGCCCTTGTAGTGGTAACAGTGGTAGTATTAAGTGAAGGTGCCCTTGTAGTGGTGACAGTGGTAGTGTTAAGTAAAGGTGCCCTTGTAGTGGTGACAGTGGTAGTGTAGGAAAAGGTGCCCTTGTAGTGGTGACAGTGGTAGTGTTAAGTAAAGGTGCCCTTGTAGTGATGACAGTAGTAGTGTTAATTAAAGGTGCCCTTGTAGTGGTGACAGTGGCAGTCTTAGGTAAAGGTGCCCTTGTAGTGGTGACAGTGGTAGTGTTAGGTAAAGGTGCCCTTGTAGTGATGACAGTAGTAGTGTTAAGTAAAGGTGCCCTTGTAGTGATGACAGTAGTAGTGTTAAGTAAAGGTGCCCTTGTAGTGGTGACAGTGGTAGTGTTAGGTAAAGGGGCTCTTGTAGTGGTGAGAGTGGTAGTGTAGGTAAAGGTTTCCTTGCAGTGGTGACAGTGGTAGTGTAAGTAAAGGTGCTCTTGTAGTGGTGACAGTGGTAGTGTTAAGTAAAGGTGCTCTTGTAGTGGTGACAGTGGTAGTGTAGGTAAAGGTGTTCTTGTAGTGGTGACAGTTGTAGTGTAGGTAAAGGTGCTCCTGTAGTGGTGACAGTGGTAGTGTAGGAAAAGGTGCTCTTGTAGTGGTGAGAGTGGCAGTGTTACGTAAAGGTGCCCTTGTAGTGGTGTCAGTGGTAGTGTAGGTAAAGGTGCCCTTGTAGTGGTGACAGTGGTAGTGTAGGTAAAGGTGTCCTTGTAGTGGTGACAGTGGTAGTGTAGGTAAAGGTGCCCTTGTAGTGGTGACAGTGGCAGTGTAGGTAAAGGTGTCCTTGTAGTGGTGATAGTGGTAGTGTTAGGTAAAGGTGCTCTTGTAGTGGTGACAGTGGTAGTGTAGGTTAAGGTGTTCTTGTAGTGGTGACAGTGGTAGTGTAGGTAAAGGTGTCCTTGTAGTGGTGACAGTGGTAGTGTAGGTAAAGGTGCCCTTGTAGTGGTGACAGTGGTAGTGTAGGTAAAGGTGTTCTTGTAGTGGTAAAATTGGTAGTGTAAAGGTGTCCTTGTAGTGGTGACAGTGGTAGTGTAGATAAAGGTGCCCTTGTAGTGGTGACGGTGGTAGTGTTAAGTAAAGGTGTCCTTGTAGTGGTGACAGTGGTAGTGTTAGGTAAAGGTGTTTTTGGAGTGGTGACAGTGGTAATGTAGATATAGGTGCCCTTGTAGTGGTGACAGTGGTAGTGTAGGTAAAGGTGTTCTTGTAGTGGTGACAGTGGCAGTGTTAAGTAAAGGTCCTCTTGTAGTGGTGACAGTGGCAGTGTTAAGTAAAGGTGCCATTATATAGTAAACTATATTGACTTGATTTTTTTTTTGGAGAGTCATCTCTCCTACGTCTGCACCATCATCTACACTACATCTACTGCACCATCATCTACACTACATCTACTGCACCATCATCTACACTACATCTACTGCACCATCATCTACACTACATCTACTGCACCAACCATCATCTACACTACATCTACTGCACCAACCATCATCTACACTACATCTACTGCACCATCATCTACACGACATCTACTGCACCATCATCTACACTACATCTACTGCACCATCATCTACACTACATCTACTGCACCATCATCTACACTACATCTACTGCACCAACCATCATCTACACTACATCTACTGCACCATCATCTACACGACATCTACTGCACCATCATCTACACTACATCTACTGCACCATCATCTACACTACATCTACTGCACCATCATCTACACTACATCTACTGCACCATCATCTACACTACATCTACTACACCATCATCTACACTACATCTACTGCACCATCATCTACACTACATCTACTACACGATCATCTACGCTACATCTACTGCACCATCATCTACACTACATCTACTGCACCATCATCTACACTACATCTACTGCACCATCATCTACTGCACCATCATCTACACTACATCTACTGCACCATCATCTACACTACATCTACTGCACCATCATCTACTGCACCATCATCTACACTACATCTACTGCACCATCATCTACACTACATCTACTGCACCATCATCTACACTACATCTACTGCACCATCATCTACTGCACCATCATCTACACTACATCTATACTCTATCATCATATACACTGTTCCATCATCTACAATACCCATTATTATTTTATTTCTATCCTTGAATGTTTGTGTTATATACCCACATCTACAGTCACTCACACACACACACACACACACACACACACACACACACACACACACACACACACACACACACGCGCGCGTAGACGTAAACCAAATGCCAGGAATTTTTAGGCAGCTGTTGTAAGCGGAGTGACTGTTCCATTTTCATTGCTTCTTGCCTTGATGTCGAGGGCCACCCAGATAAAAATGGTAATGAGAGAAATTGGGTTTTCCACATCGGGCGTCTGTTCAGGGATGATCCAAGCTGGGTACTTTTGATGTCTTAATTGGACATCACGAGAGAGATCATTGGGTCACTGCCTCTCTCTCTTCTCCCTCTATGTGTCTCTCTCTCTCTCTCTCTCTCTCTCTCTCTCTCTCTCTCTCTCTCTCTTTTGTCCTTTCCAGTTCCCTGATCACTTATTTATCATAATTTTTTTTATCTCTCCATCATTCTATTTCTATATGTGGAGGGAGGGAGGAAGAGAATAAAACAAGGGAAAGGAAAAAATATTCGATTGTTTTGGTATCATCTTTAATTATTTATTTTCGATTTTACTCTCTACTGTTCATTTGTGTGTGTGTGTGTGTGTGTGTGTGTGTGTGTGTGTGTGTGTGTGTGTGTGTGTCTGTGTGTGTGTGTGTGTGTGTGTGTGTGTACAAGGTGATGTAATGCGTCTTGTGTGGCAGCTACTTATCAAATCTTGGCCAAAACCTGCAGATTTTTTTTTTTAGTTTAACAAATTTATTGACAAAGCTTACAGTACAGTTTGCCTATTCTGAGTAATTCAGTCAGGTCTTGACACTGAGGGTGGTATCACATCTCACTGCCACGCAGCACAGAGGTTCACACACAAAGAAATGCATCATATTCATTGACAGTGTATATAGGTCAGTCACTGTTCACTGTTTATTGTCTTAACTAATGAACTTTTTAACTAATTAATTAACTTAAAAGACTGTCAGTTGACTAATAACGTCCAAAGGAGGGCCACCAGACTGGTGCTTGCACTGCAGCACCTCAGCTATCCTGAGAGATAAGAACGCCCCACAAGGGGTCTCAGCTCAAGGTTGAAGAAGCTACACGGTCAGAAAACTGTGAGGGGTAACTTTTTCGGAGTGAGAATTGTGAGCTCTTGGAACAATCTGCCAGAGAGTGTTGTGACGGCACCGAGTGTGAGCTCTTTCAGGACAAGATTTGTCCAACACTGGAGTAGGTTCAGATACATTCAGGAGTCAGTGCATGCCCAGTACTTACCAACAGTGTGTAACAGAGACGTGACTGACCGCCCAAGCGGGTAACGAGCCGATCAGTGGTGAAGAGGATAATGTTAAGTATTTGGTTTTAGGTGTAAGATTATCCTAACCTTTTAAGGACAATGGTGTAAGTTCTAATACATTCCTGAATAAAAAAAAATTGCAATCTATGAATGTTATTATTATTATTATTATTATTATTATTATTATTATTATTATGTTAAGTTACATCTAAAAAAAATAGCATCCCTTACACTCGAGTGCACTCATCAGTCAGACCAGGTGCGACTGGCACAGAGCTGGCTAACGCATCCAGGTAATTACACCTCAACCTGGAAGAAGTTATTTTATTAAGGAAATTATTATTATTTTTATTGTTTTTCAGGGAATTATGATTTATATAGCTTATGAGTGTGATGATCCTCTCTCTCTCTCTCTCTCTCTCGATCGATCGATATCAGAATAAGTTTGTATTATTATTGGATGAGTCAGCAGCTTTATACGTGATTCCTTAAACGACTGATTCACTTGTTTACCGACTCACTTGTTTAATGACTCCCTTGTTTAACGATTGACTTTCTACAAGTATATGACTCACTTGTTTACCGACGCATTTGTTTACCGACTCACTTGTGTATTAAATCACTTGTTGACTGGCTGACTCAACTTGTGTACTGACCCACTTGTTTTCTGACCGAGTTGTAATGATCTTTGTTATCCACTTGACTTATGAAGAACGAATCTCCCAAAGCTCTGACGCATTATCTTCCCCTCCCCCACCCCCTCCCTCCCCCCCCCCTATCCCCCCCCCCCCCCCCCCCGTCTCCCATTCACCAACTCTCAATATAACTCAATCTGTTGCCATTTTTCACACACTATATATATTTATCTATACCAATATTATGTTCTTTTTTTATATACCTCTTTGGAATTTGTATATTCATTGCAAAATTTTCGTTACAAAAGTTTTGCCCCTCAAAAGAAAAATGGTTTTATGTATTTTAGTATTTCAAAAAAAAAATTTGTTTCGTTCCATGTGTGAATTTTGATAACTGTTGTCGTGTACATGTGAGGTAGTTTTTATTTTTATTTTTATTTTTGTTTTGGGGGAATAACAGAAATAAATATAGAAATAGATATATATATATATATATATATAAATAAAAAAAACTGGTTGAGTATTGGCACCTGCTGGAACATATTCTTTCTCACGCTTATATGTATACATGTATGTCTGTATGTCTTTTGTGTGTGTGTGTGTGTGTGTGTGATATATGATTGTTTTTTAAGAGTATTCTTATCTATCTGTTTAATATTTCCACATAATGTTCATAAATTCTTCATATTCTTTATCAATTTTATAATTCATTATTCTCTACGTATCACCTCTTGTGGTTATTTATTCAATGATGATAATATAAATAATCCAATTACTCTCCGTCAAAGAAAACGACAAGGTATTTACCATCAAAGAAAACGGTCCAGTGTTTAGATGAAGTTTGTAAATGGTCGCTGAGTTACACAAACATGGCGTTCAATGTTGACGATGCCGGACACAACCTATACTGAGTCCGTCTTTCCATCTGTCGGTCTGTGTTTCTGTCAGGATGTTGTTTAAAGTTCAAAGAGAGACCAGACTCGATTTAAGGCCGCTGTTTAAATAAGCACACACACACACACACACACACACACACAGGGCTCTTATTGGCGGTGTAGGGACCAGAAGCCTAACCTAACGGGACTTGTTTCAGTCTTGGCCTTTAAGATCCATGTTGGGATAAGGAGACTGCAATTTGATTATTTTTATAGTAGTTTTAGGACTTTTGGATGGGCTGGCGACTGAGCAGCTTGAGTTAGAGACCAAAGGAACCTAATTCGTCTGGTTTCTTGAGTCAAACTATAGAGACTCTAACTGAAGAGCCCCAACCATGTCTTGACTTTCAGCATTTAAGAACATTTTGACGAAAGCCTCATGAGTTTTGTTTGTTTATATTTTTTAAGGCTGCGTTAAAAATGTCAAAATAAATCCTCCTCCTATCCTTCTCAATACCCTGACCAAACACTCTTACACCCTCAAATCCCTTAATAAAACACCTCTTGAACACCCCCCCCCCCCTCTTTACTTAAAAAAAAAGAAAAAACACACCCATTGTCCTCAAACACTCCAACCCCCAAAACCTCGGTATTACGGCTGGACAAGAGACCCAGGAAAAATCCATTTACTACCATGTTGCGCTGACCATCACTCCAAAAAGCCTCAAAGCCCGACAGACAGAGAGACACACACAGAGATATTTCCTCCCTCTCACCCCCCTCCCACCGCCCCCGCCCCCCTCCCACTCCCACTCCCACTCCCACATTGTCGGGTCGTCTCTTTGCTCTGATGAAACAAGAATCGAGTTTTAATTTGATATTCAAATGATGTCATCCGTGGCATTCTTGGCTCCTTTATCCCTGGCTCTCGTAGTCCTGCTGAACTAATAGAAAAACTTTAATTTGAATACTTTTTCCTTTTGTTTGTGGTGGTGCTGGACGAACCCTCCCTCTTCCTCCCTCTCTCCCTACCCCTCCCTCTCTCCCTACTCCTTCCCATCTCCCTCTCCCCCTCCCTCCCTCTCTCTCTCTACCTCCTCTCTCATCTCTCTTACACCCTATACCTCACCCTCCCTTCGTTCTTTACCTCCCTACCTACCTCCCCCCTACTTACCTATCTCCCTACCTACCTCACTACTTACCTTCCTACGTCTCCACTCTCCTCGCAAGAATTTCTATTAAGAACTCCCTGTTTGACAAAATGTTGTTTCAAGGGATAGACGTCTCTCTCTCTCTCTCTCTCTCTCTCTCTCTCTCTCTCTCTCTCTCTCTCTCGGTAGTATTAGGTAAATGAGCGGCGCCTGGTTGGTGACAGCCTGGCCAAGGAAGTTATGGTTAAGTGTGTGAGGTTAAGATCTTATCATTACTAACGGAATAATAATAATGATAATGAGGATGTTACTATTATTATTATTATTATTATTATTATGTTATTATTATTATTATTATTATTATTGAAGATTACGATACTGGTGGGGATGAGGGGAAGAAGGGCCCTGAGGAAGGGAGGGAGGGGAGGGGATAGAATTCTTTTCTTTTTTTTTAGGTTTAACAACTTTATTAGCAAAGCTTGGGGTACAATTTACCTATTCATAATTATAGTTCAGTCAGGTCTTGACACTGATGGTGGTATCACTGTTCACTGCCACATAGGACAGAGGTTCACATACACGTCATACATACTCTGAGGACTAATCAGTGTGGACTAGCAGCAAATTTTACAAAGACAGCAAGAATGTCCTCAAGCACTCCAGATTCAATGTAGTAATTACATAGTTCATGATACAATAAGCCAGGTGGCCTGAAGTCTTTGACAGTGTCACATTCAATAATCTAGTGTTCAGGTGTATGCTTTAAAGGTTTACATGCTGAGTGTTCCGGTATGGGTACAGTGTTACTAACCTGCCAGATGGAGGAGGAGGGAAGAGGGCGAGGGAGGACCATCAAGTGATCAAATATGCCCTGAAGGGACACATGACCTCCGCTTCATCCCTGATGCTTCTGTCCCTCGCCTTGTACAGGGTGGAAGAGGGTGCACAATAAATTAGCCCTCGTGTTTGTGGGGACAAATTTAAAAATCTGAATCTAGTGTAGGACCTAGTGTAGTAGGACCTGGTGTAGTAGGACCTGGTGTAGTAGCACCTGGTGTAGTAGGACCTGGTGTAGTAAGACCTGGTGTAGTAAGACCTGGTGTAGTAAGTGAGAATTTTATTGAGAGGCGCGGAGCAGTAAGGGAGGGAGGGAGGGAGGGAGGGGGGAGGTGCCAATATCGGGCCAGTGTCAACACAACCCCCCCCCCCCCCAGTCCTGCTCCTCACTCATTTTAGGCCACTAGGGAGGACGAGCAAGGCCATTTCCTCTTACCCCTCCTTCTCCTCTTCAAAACCCTCTTCTTCCTCTTCTTTTTCCTCCTGTGTCCCCCTCTTCTTCCTCATCCTCTTCTTCCTCCTGTTCCTCTTCTTTCTTTTCCTGTTCGTACTCCTCCTCCTCTTCATCTTCCTCTTCTTCTTCTCCTATTCCCTTGCCCTTCTGTCAATTTAACTTTTCTCTTTCCTTCCATATTTCTCTTTCTGTCTCCCTTCTTCTTTCCATTCATTCACTCATCCATCTCATTCTCGTTATATATCTGTTTTCCTATCTCTTCCATTCATCCATTCGTCTCCTATTCAACCAATCATCCATTTACTACCTAACCCTGTCTCTCATCCACCACCTCTTTCCTTGTCCTCTCCACTTCCACTGGCCCATGACAAAGGTCTTTCAAGGAGAGAGAGAGAGAGAGAGAGAGAGAGAGAGAGAGAGAGAGAGAGAGCTACGATAGTCTTAGTACATATATGACGCCATTTTGTTTATCCCAAGACACAAACAGGTCTTAGGTCTTAGGGAGCCATTCATTTGGTCTTAGTTTTTAGGTGCTTCAACTACCATGGTCTTTAAGTACCTTCCATGTGTCTTATTGGGTGATACATAGGACACATGAACCAGGACTTCAGACGTAATCACAAGATGAAAGGTACGCCCCTCCGCCCTCTGCGACTCTCTCCTACACCACCCACACCACGACCTCCACTACGACCTCCACGACCTCTTCGACCTCCACCACCTCCGCCACCACCTACACTACGACCTCCACGACCTCTTCGACCTCCACCACCTCCACCACCACCTACACCACGACCTCCACGACCTCTACGACCTACACCACCTCCGCCACCACCTACACTACGAACCTCCATCACGACCTCTACCACCACCACCACTTACAACACCACCATCACCACCACCACCACCACCACCACCACCTCCTACACCACCACAACCTTTAGGTATTAAATAAGCAAACACAAAAGTTGGCTGAACACACACACACACACACACACACACACACACACACACACACTATAATTGGGCAGAAAATATTCAGATAGGTAGACAGTAATTTATTTAGTATAAAAAAACGAATAAACTTCTCGCCAAAAAGATGTTTAATGATTTATTTTTCTTTCAACGGAGAAGGATTTCTATCAATATTTTCCTTGAGCTAAAATATAATTTACGATTCAAAATAACATTGAATTTGGTGATTATGTTTACCATGAATCTTATTAATGTGATTTGTGTGATTAAAATGGACTGTAATGATAAATAAGGAATTAACTGCTGTACAGCAATTTGGGGCCCGAATGGACAGTTTTTCAGCTGATGGTAACTTAGGAAGGATAAGAACTGGCATTTGGCAATGTGAATTAACAGTTGTAAAGCATGAACTGACAAACATAGCAACAAATGACGTAGGAGACATATAATAATATATATAATGGTTGTCCCTCGTGTAACGGGCCCAAGGGCCACCTAGGCGTGAATTTGTTTAAGGTGTAGAAGCTGTCGCCAACACAACAACCACGCCCTAAGTTAACGAGCTGCATGTCCCGGTGTCAAGGAATAGTCCGAGAAGACCGGACAACTCGCCAACTGCACTGGCTAACCATTACCCCGGAACACGGTCTGCAAATCGAATAACTTCCAGGTTCCGAATTAGTGCTGGGTAGACAGAGGCAAATGGCGTAAAGAAACTTGCCCAGGGTTTCACCCAGCCCTGGTCCGCTCGCTTGCGAGGCTAACATGCTGACCATTACTCCACAGGTCGCCAGACACTCACACACTCCACTATGTTCTTAACATTAAAACTTCACACGCCATTAAAATATTATTGAAAAATTATCCACTGAAATGTAATATAGAGAAAAAAATCTTACATATATATTTATATTATTTCATCGCCATCTTATTTACAATATTCTCATTTTCTATATTTTTCCTCACCAGTTGTAAGGTAGACCAAAGCATTTTTTTCCCCTGTTCAATATCAAACCAATACATTATATCGTCTCGGTTTTCGAATCGGCTATTAATATTTATGAGCTGTATCTACCTCTCAAAATGTCAACGAGTATTATCATCAATATTTCCCTTATTTTTATCACTAGTTATCTTAGTCAGTCTACATTATAATATTTCCCTGCGATGTAATACGTACCTAAAAAAAATAAAGAACTCAACCAAAAATATTCGTTAGAAATTGGTGGAAGGTTTTTGGTGGTATGTGTTATTTTGTTGGTTCTTTTGGGTGTTTCTGGGTGAGAGATGACAGGCTGGGGTTCATATCCCAGGAGTGAGGGTCTTATAAGATTGCAAATGTTGTTTACTCTCTTACCGTCGGCCGCGTCGCAACGCCTCACTGCCCGCGACCCTTTTAGGGGGGCCGTGTGTCGCAGGTCCTCTCCCTCCCCCCTCACCACCACCACTCCACCCCCTCCCCCCCCCCTTTTCCTCCTTGGCCTCCTGTTTCTATCTATCTATCTATCTATCTCTTTCTTTTCTTTCAATTTGTCTCTCTTCCCCACTTCTCTGCTCACTCCCTCTCTCTCTCTCCCTCTCTCTTATCTTTCAATTTCTGTCTCTTCTCTCACCACCCATCCTCTTGCCTGTCTCGCCTTGCCCTCATCCGTCTTCTCTTTCTCTTTTATCTCTTATTCTCTCCCTCTCTCTCTCTCTTCCAGTATTATACGTTTTTTGTATTATTCTTCCTCTTTTGATTCTACCCACTCTTTATCTTCTTCTCTCCCTCTTCCTTTTATATTTCTCTTGCTTTCCTGTATCTGTTTCTGTATCGTTAACTTCTTCTTTTCACTTCCTTCTTTTATCATACTGTTCCACTTCCGCCTTTTAATACTTGCCTTCTTCATATATCTCTTTTATCTCATCTTCCTGTTATCATATTCTTCTGTCTTCTCCTCTTAACATCATTTCTTCTTTTTTCTTATTTGTATTAAAAAAATTCGTGATTCGCTTATTTTGTTTATTCTACTAAGGCCTTTATGTATCTCTTGCGCCCTATGCTTCTTCATTTGTTTTATTTAATTATCTGTTTCCTAATCGGTTTTCTTCACGAATGTATTTTTTTTTC
>CAUDMG010000190.1:3977500-4032500 GCA_958450375.1 Homarus gammarus | reverse complement strand
GCTTCCCCTCTCACTCCCCTCATTTCTCCCCACTCTCCCCACTCCCCTCGCCCCCCACTCCCTCCACTCCCTGTGCTGTCGTCAGCGGCTGGCACATTAGCAAGTCAAATGCTGGTGAGGTAGGAGGTGTCTGGGGGAGGGAGGAGGTGTCTGGGGGAGGGAGGAGGTGTCTGGGGGAGGGAAGGGGTGTCTGGGGGAGGGAGGGGGTGTCTGGGGGAGGGAGGAGGTGTCTGGGGGAGGGAAGGGGTGTCTGGGGGAGGGAGGGGGTGTCTGGGGGAGGGACGGGGTGTCTGGGGGAGGGAGGGGGTGTCTGGGGGAGGGAGGAGGTGTCTCGGGGAGGGAGGAGGTGTCTGGGGGAGGGAAGGGGTGTCTGGGGGAGGGAGGAGGTGTCTGGGGGAGGGAAGGGGTGTCTGGGGAAGGGAGGGGGTGTCTGGGGGAGGGAGGGAGGGAGAGTAGAAAGGAAGGGGAGGATAGGGAGGGGGAGGTAAGGCTTCTTCCCCCATTTATGACTGCTTGGGCCCCAGTATATCTTATTCCAGGGCCCCAAATGTTAAGATGGGCCCCCTAATCTCTCTCTCTCTCTCTCTCTCTCTCTCTCTCTCTCTCTCTCTCTCTCTCTCTGCCCCAACTCTCAAAAATAGGAACTCTTAATGTGAGCCCAATGACCAAAAATCAGTACTGAGTTTTCCCTGCTCTTGTCCCCCATCCTTTCCCCTTTTAATTGCAAATTTTCCCTAACTTAGTTTCAAATTCTCCCTGTTTGAGCTCCAATGTTCTCCCTCTCCCTTTCTGTCAGATTCTCCCTGCTCAAGTCTCAGTCTCTCCAAACTTTATCTCAAATTTTCCCTGTGTAGGTTCTGTTCTCTCTCCATTTAATCCCAAATTTTCCCTTCTCGTGCCATAAATTTTCGTGATTTATTCCCAAAATTAAGCACAATATATCCCGCAGGAGTCCCAAGTTTTCCCCCAGTATGGCTCCGACTACGTTAACTCCAGGCCAAATCTCCCCCAGCTAGCAGGGGAAAGTCACCAAATATTCCCTACTACTGAAGTAAACAATTCCCTAACTCTCCTCATAGCCCTAATGCAACTGGGTCGAACAGCCCTCGCCCACCGGATTTTTGTCCCTAAAAGGTGGGGGAAATCCCTCCTCTCGCGCTCCAGTTTCTCCCTAGAAAGAGGGAAACTCCCCTCGTGTCCTCATTTTTCCCTACAAAGAAGGGGTGACAACACATGTTTTAGGTGCTGGCATTAGTGTTTGGGCGGGAATTTTCGTTCGAGCCTCAACACAGACCTACTAGACGAACATACTCACTGTTTCTCTAAATAATAAAAAAAGAATGATGTACTGCGTGTTCTGATTTTCCTCCACCACCCAGTATCAACACCTTATATTATGCTACCAAACTTCAGTAAAATCTATCGTATTTACTGAACTATTTCAACAAGGCATCAATCTAGTTCAGTTCATGACACTACAATAACGCCTCACTATCTTAACTCAGTAAAATCAATCATAAATACTGTATTGTGTAACATGACCTGATCCAGCCACAAGATCCCTCCCAACCTAACCTGTCATTAACTTAACACCACTTAACCTAATTAAACATTATATAACGCTTATTTAACCTATTATATCCCTAACATAAATCCAAGCCTTAACCTAACCTAACTAATCCTAACCTAATCAAACCTAACCTAACCTTACGTGTATGTGAGAGGAAAGAAGAAAGACACTGATTTTCCAACCCATACACACTGGACAGCATCTCCCACCCCCCCTAAGCCACATCATGACTTAAGACCAAAGATTATAGAGAAAACATCAGTGTACGAATAATCTAACCTCTTAGTCCTTTACAGATTAACTTTACCATTAACGGAGGAAAGGATCTTGATGATACTTGTACCATCATCTCTGTAAAGTAGATTTACTAAGTGAGGAAAGATATTTTGAAGGGATAGAACATTAATTGCGCGTATAATTGTGACTGCGGGCCGGGCTAGACTAGAGGCGCGCCAACCAGCCAGCGACCTCTGGCATCTGACCGTTTCCCCCGCACACACATTCTTTACTGCACACATTATCAAGGCCGTAAAGACCCTCACGACGGCCCAAATCATCCCAAAACTTCAAATCCAGATACCTTATAAATTCCGCATTTTATTTTGCATCGAGTGTTTACGGAATTTCCGAGAAGGAGTGGTGGCAGAGTGTTGATGTAATGGCCACTCTGTCGTATAGATGCCAGATGCTGCTGGAGGACTGTCCTTTCTCTCATTCTCATTCTTTCTCACTCTTTTATCTTCTCAAGTCTCTGTTTTATTATCTCCCTAATTTATTATATACCTCCACGATAATGATGCATTAGAGGTCATCCACTTTTTATTTTTTCTGGTTTTATTTTGTTGATTGAAATTAAAAAGTTTATGACTGTACTGAACCTTGACCTCCAAAGTGCTAATGTTTACACTTCATGTCCAGGTATATTAAACTGAGTTGTTAGCATTATCTACACTATGCTAAGGAGAACACATATAAAAATATCAATATAAAAGCCCAAGGTATTAAATGAGTTTTATATTTTGTATATTAGCAAAAACTATATTTAAAGAAAATGGGATATGTGGTGCCTAATTTGTGGTGAAAATATAGCTCTCTCTCTCTCTCTCTCTCTCTCTCTCTCTCTCTCTCTCTCAATCGAGCCCGGTAACGCTAAGCAATTGCGTTCATTTACATTACTTTATCATGATATTCAAAACTGCCGCAGGACAATGCTTAGGTGTATCACTGCATAGTCCCCCTGGGATCTGTATCACAGAAAACGGCAGACCACAATTTTTTTTTTTCGACTACACTAAAAATGTGAAAAAAGATTCTTTTTTTAGGTCCCGGATTGGTGGACGGCAACGCAGAAAAAATGCAAATCCCTTCACATGACCCAGGCAAAAATTCATTACGCTCGCAGTCCCTTTGAATGTGCTGTTGTCTAGAGTGACTTAAAATGGTACGCAAGAATGACGGGATATTTTGATGCAAAAATAAAGGGCATCAGGTGTGGTATACCTTTATAGAAATAACTTGTAGTCTTATGTTCTTCGTCTGTATGCGTGGAGAACATTCTGCTGAGAGGGAGAGAGAGAGACCACTTAATATTTAATTGTTGATAACTAGTGCAATTACTAACCTCGCTTGAAGACCTTAGTTGTCGGAGTGCAGTAACACATCAACACTATACTAGTTTGAGGAATTCGGTTGAGTTTCTTGTCGCTAAAGTTGAGTTGTGACTGAGAGGGGAAATAATCTATGTGGTGTAGAACGTCACTCACACTCCCGCTGTAGGTAAGGGCTGGTGTAGAACGTCACTCACACTCCTGCTATAGGTAAGGGCTGGTGTAGAACGTTACTCACACTCCCGCTGTAGGTAAGGGCTGGTGTAGAACGTTACTCACACTCCCGCTGTAGGTAAGGGCTTGTGTAGAACGTCACTCACACTCCTGCTATAGGTAAGGGCTGGTGTAGAACGTCACTCACACTCCTGCTGTAGGTAAGGGCTGGTGTAGAACGTTACTCACACTCCTGCTGTAGGTAAGGGCTGGTGTAGAACGTCACTCACACTCCTGCTGTAGGTAAGGGCTGGTGTAGAACGTTACTCACACTCCTGCTGTAGGTAAGGGCTGGTGTAGAACGTCACTCACACTCCTGCTGTAGGTAAGGGCTGGTGTAGAACGTCACTCACACTCCTGCTGTAGGTAAGGGCTGGTCACCGGTGGAGGCGCTTGTCTCATATATCGTGTCTGGGAGGTTTACTGCCCTCCTGCCGACCATCATCAGGTCCGGCTTCCCTGGGTCAAGTGCTGTCCCCCCTTGACCGTCCCTAAGTGCCCTACCCCTGCCCCTGATGTATGGCTGTGTGATATACCTATGTCTAACCCCGGGGACATGCATACATACATACATACATACATACAGCAGCAGCCAAACATCGACTTATTTTTAACAAAGTCGATGATTTACGTGTTTGTTTCAGTATGTTCATCTAATGTGATATAAATTTCTGAATGAAAGTTACTGTCACACGCCACTACAACAAGGTGAGTCAGGCCTGGAAGTGAAGCCTTGAGGATGACCCCCCCCCCCCCTCCTCCTTCAGAAGAGCTTTCAAACGTCACTACCGAAACCAATGTAGTCTTATAGTGTCTAGAGGTGTGTTACTCCCGCTTCACCCTGTACCGGGCCATAAGTCTCGTCACGCAGATCAACTCGACCATGCCCCCTACCTCCGTGTAGCTCAGATGTGGTTCCTTGTAACTTATTAATTCTCTCGACACCTCAAATCCCACCTCCAAGGATACTTCTTTCAGGATGATTAAAAAAAACTGAAGGACGCTACTGAGATATGGTTTAACCCTTTGAGAGCGATGAATTTAATCCTTTAGGACTCAAAGGGTTAAAGAGCAGTATAGGAAGACTTCGATTAGACTATTGAAGGATAAATGGAGTAAGTGTATTGACAGTCGTTGATAGATTTCTCCAGTCATTATCTCTGCTTGAGCTATCTTTAGCAATTTCAGTATATGTCTTCCTTTTACATACGCTCTCTTTAGCGAACTGTGCTTACGCTCTCTTTAGCGAACTCCGCAATTAAGCATCAATGTTTACACCAGCGCGGACGTGGGTAGTCGACCGTAGATTAGTGATGAGCTTTTACCCTCCCTCATTTCCCTTCCTCCATTCCTCCTGCCCTCGTCCACCCCACCGCTCCAGAGAAGAGGAAAATGGGGGGAAGAGAATAGGGGAAGACAAAGGTATAGGGAAGAGGAGGAGGAGGAGGACGAAGGGAGGGCGGAAAGAAAGAGGAGGACAACAAAGGAAGGGGGGGGGAAGAGGAGGACTAAAGGTGGGAGGAAAGGAAGAAGAGGACAACGAATGACGGGAGGAAAAAGAAAAGGGAAACGGACGCGAGGGAGAAAAGGGGGGTAAAAGTATAGGGACGATAGGGAGAAAGGGAGGGAGGGAGGGAGGGAAGGGGGAAGGGAGGGATTTAAGGAAGGTAGAGGGATGAAGAGGAGGAGGGCGAGGGGCAGCAGGAGGAGGAGGGGCAGCAGGAGGAGGAGGGCGAGGAGGAGGAAGAAGATCCAGCCGTGATAAAAGGCTTTAGTTGTTTTAGCCATTAATGAATTTCATTAGAGAGCTTTCGCGAGAGTTTGCCGTGTGTACTCAGGGAATGAATAGGGCGTGTATCTATCACTTAGATGAAAGCCGCTATTAACATATCCATACATTACTTCCTCCTGCCTGCGTCCTTCCTCGAGTTCTCAAAAAAAAGTTTCTACGTTCAGTTTTATTTCTTCCCTTTAACTGTT
This sequence comes from Homarus gammarus, assembly GCA_958450375.1. Lineage (NCBI taxonomy): Eukaryota > Metazoa > Arthropoda > Malacostraca > Decapoda > Nephropidae > Homarus > Homarus gammarus. The sequence goes on along the minus strand of CAUDMG010000190.1, from coordinate 4,027,130 downwards.
GACAAAAGAACTCATCTATTTGACGCTCAAGTTCAAGTAGAATTTGTTTTGTTTAGTATTTCAAGGTGGTAGAATTAATTGATAAGGACCTAAAATTCAATGATCATTTTATAGAGATATATATATATATTTTCACCTAAGGTCCTTTAATAGGGATTCTTAAAAGATTCTGTGAAGTAATTTTGTCCCTTAAATGGTACTAAGTGAAAGGGATCTAGTTAAGGTAGAGTCTCAGGGTAGCTTTAACACCATCTTGTTGCTCCATCTTAAGCTTCGGTCAGACAATAAGATGCGACCTCCTGTTAAGGTAGATTAGGTTTGGTTAGGTTAGATTAGGTTAGGTTAGGTTTGGTTAATCGTTGTTATGGAGAAGGTAATTGTTATGTAGGGGCGATATAGGAGGAAAATATCATCAATATTATTACAACTTTTATAAGATTGTAAAAGATGCTAACTCATATATCGGTAGAAAACAGACATACAGACATACAGACATATATAAGCAGACAGACAGACAAGCAGATATAGACAAGTACACAAACAGATATAGGCAGACAGACATATATATGCAGAGAGAAAGGCAGACAGACAGATATAGGTAGACAAACAAATATGGACAGACAGCCAAATATATAGGCAGACAGAAAAAATATAAACAGACAGAGAGACAGACACAGGATAGCCTATATAAACGATGTAACAGAGTCGTTTTTTAGAGTAAATTATGTCATGTAGAGAAAATCTGTATGAAAATTCAACTTGGACAATAATTTCCCGCCATAACGCCCGAAAAGACTCAGATTTCAGATTTGCCCCCGAGGGGGCTAGTTTATTGGGCACCCCCTTACATCCTGTGCAAGGTGAAGCGCAGAAGCGTTTACAGCGCCCAACAGGGAAGTATGAAAAGTTCATACTTGCCTTTATGACTCGTACATTAAGGGCGTAAAAGCCTGAAGGGTCATAGGTTTTGTCAAGTTACATAAAGTGAGAGAATGATGAGTGTGTGCCGAAAAGACTGTGTGTTCCCGCTGTAAACCATGAGTGCCTGGGAGGGCTGACCAATGACAGTGTGAGTGTCGTAGGCCTGAGCCAATGACAAGATCCTATAAACATGACGTCATGAGCGTGTGGCGTTCATTAGAGACCTTCTTTGTTTCTAAGATCAGTCTGTGTTGGAGTGTTGTGTAAATAGGTGTGTGCCCGGGGCGTCTGTGGGTGGCGACATGGCAGGTATTTATGTCTAATTCTATTTAGTAAATTCGTTAAGTTCCTATTTGTCGTGAGATACATGGTCCCCGTTTCATTAGCAAGAAGTGTAAGTTGTTTTGAAGTGTAATTATCCAGCTTTAATAACGTTAATAAATGAAGAACCGATATAAAGCGTCATAGATTCCCTTCTCTTCTTTGTATTACGTAGAATATTCCTCATATTTCCCCTAGTTTATACGTTAGGTCATGATCTACTTATTCCTACATTTATTGTCGTCCATTCTCCCCCCCCCCCCCCTCTCCATCCCCTCTACCTAATACAGCCCCTCGGGCCTTGAGGGTAACTGTCTGACCACAAATTCCGTTTCTTCCCACCTCCTCCACCTCACTCTCTAAGTCTATGAGAAAGAAAGAGTAAGAAACGGAAATTATAGAATAAAGCAGAGAAATAAAGAGAAACAGTTAGTAATTAGAAAATAAAAGGGAAGGAATACACCATTTAGTACAACGATATGACAGACAAACAGACCTCCCCTCTCTTACCCATTGATCCATTGTCATACCTAAATAAACTTTTGAATCTTTATTTTCACCCCACCGAGTGTGTGCTCTTTCAAGACCAGACTTGACCAACACTGGTGCAGGCTCAGATACATTCAGGAGCCGGTGCATGCCCAGTACTTGCCAACAGTGCAGAACAAAGAAGTGACCGACCGCCCAAGTGTTGGTGGTGAAGAGTATAAAGGTCAAGAGTAAGAGCGTTATGAAGGTGCATGAACGATCTTTGTATAAATTCTAGTAGTTTATTCTCACACTGGTCTTAGAATTTTTAGTTCGTTGTCAATATACAGACTTAAATTCTTTTCACATTTGACCTACGTTAATATTATTTCGTGGCCAGGTTGGGGTTATGTGATACTTTTCCTTACTGTTGGTCTATCCAAGGGCGGATCCAGGGGGTTACTGGGGGTCCGGACCCCCCTTTCGCCAGAACATTCCAATACTTTTTCTTGAATGCAGTATTGTACTCAGGCATTTTTGTACAGTAAAAAGTATTAACTATTTACTTCGGAATCTTTCCTAATATCAAGTACACATGGCATTAAAATGGCCTCAAAATAACTATGATATTGGTCAGATTTAGACAAAAAAAATATCTGGGGAGGCTTACAGCACCCCCCCCCCTCCCCCAAATCCCCCAGCTAGGTAAGCTCGCTGCATTGGCCATGTTCCCCCACCCACAACTTCTTGGACCCCAGCTACCACAAGCTCGACCTGACAAGATGCGTACTCAGATATTCAGTTTGTATGTCTTTCTCTTAAAATATTATACTATTCCATTTACTTCTATCATTTGAGGTAATTTTCCTTTCTATTTTAAGTGTTATTTGACATGTCATCATTAACTGAGTTTTAATGTATATTTACTTTGATATATACTAAAACTTTACTATTAAAACTTATTATTTTTAGCTACATCGTCTAAATATAAACTATTTATCCTAAAATATAGCTTTTGAATATGTACCTCTGCTTAACTTCTTTAATTTTAGCTTTATTATACTTTAGTACACACGAGGTGTTAGAGGCGACCCCAGGAAGAGAATTTTCCCGGGTTAACCCTTTGAGAGTTAAGTATTTACGTTTTCTATAAAATACAAATATATTGTGTTTTCTGTGACAATGATACAAGATTTGGTGGATAACTCTACGAAATTGTGTTTAAAAATTGAAACTACTTTGCGAGGAACAGGATGCTGATAGTCTATCAGCGATAGAGTTGGGGAGTTAAAATGGCTGGGTTGAATTGGGAGAACAAAATAGCTAGGCAGTTTATTTCTTTCTTGTCACGTTTGTTGTGGTGTCTTATCGTGGACGGCAACAGTAGTTTGATTAGCATCTTTCCAACTGAGACATCTGATATTATATTTGATAAGTTAGATTATGCATTAATATGAAAGGAGATTTTTTTCGTAAATGGTACAGCGAATCTCGACATCTAACAATAACTAATTTAAGTGTGTCAGCAGCTTGAAAGTCAGTCCAAATATAACAACTGAACCAGTTCAAGAAGTCATCAGTGTTGCCCAGAATTTTTTGTCTGATGTCTAAGTCATTCAAACTGGTAATGGTAAATATAAAGACCTGAACATACTCAGGGCAAACCTGTATGTCAGAGAGAAGGGCCTTTGGAGCCTACCACCCACTGAAGACGTATTTGTTCACCATGTAAAGCGAGCTACACTGTCTTACAAACATATATTTGGGTCAAGGCTGATCAAACACAACCTGTGGATTAGATAAATCTTGATAAAATCCGTTGTTTCCCTTTTCCCGTGTGATTTTATCAAGATATATATATATATATATATATATATATATATATATATATATATATATATATACATGGATAATATTGATTTGTGAGTCATTAATCTGGAAATAGTATTTCTTTTAAATTGTAGATTATAATGCATATATAACACCTCACATTTGTACAGTATGTAGCACAGGTAATGGCACTCAATAAAAAAATACTTATTTCTTATTAGTTACATATTGTTGAAAATTAGATGGTTGGAGTTTTTTTTTGGGGGGGGGGGGGGTTGTGCGTCCCCCTCCCCGTAACATGTCATCAACCACTGAACACCGTAGTAAATCTTAAGGCTACCTCAGCTAAATTTTAGTACTGTACCCCGACCTTAAATTGTCTCTAGCCAATATAATCTGTTGAAAAGAACATTAAACCCTCCTGCAGCTCACACTGTAGGGCAGTGGTGTCAAACTCTAAACCTTTCGAGGGCCAATTCTTATTTTAGTTACCCTCTTCAAGGCCAACACAGGTGCTACATCACAGATTTGCAGGATTGAAGTTTACAGCTTCACACATTGCCTTACCTGGCTTACCAGGAATACCTCATTTGGGTTTGTCTGGTCTTATGTATGTAAAATTCATTTTACTAAATAAACATGATTATATCTACTTTTTTTTTCATAATTTCACGGGATGATAAATTTTACCGTCATTCGCAGGCCACACCTGACCCTCCCAAGGGCCACATTTGGCCCGCGGGCCATGAGTTTGACACCTGGTGTAGGGTACCACTCAAAGGCAAATTTGGGTTTCAAACTACTGTATTAATATTTTAAGCGTTACGCCAGCTTGCTATGTCAGGTCTTATTCTAAAACGAATCATTCCCCAATGCTGTACTTAGGTACTTAAAACTACTCTCTGGTTGTACTACAGTGATTTACTTGCACATATATATATATATATATATAAAAGTGCAATAAAATTGCTTAAAAATAAAATGGAGTATAATTAAATATATAGTTATAAATAAATCAAAAGTGATTTTGAAGAAAGTACATTTTGTTGCTCACTCTTTTCTTTGATATCTCAGATCCACACACAATGAAAACAATAAAATACATTAGCCACTCACTGAAGTACTGTATTACCCAGTGAATACCATAAAAACCTCAAATTTGTCATTTATTATAGTGTTATTATTAGTATACCCATATTTCTGATTTCTTTTGTAAAATTAAAAGAAAAAAACCATTTATTTAGTGAATAAAGTGAGTACATAATTTTATACAGATATTTAGCCTTACATTTATTGCGTCATTTGTGTTAATTTAAAGCAGGTAATCCGAGAATGATAAGGACCATTAATATGTAACGTCTCTCTCAACATCCCTTTAAATTGTATAGATATACATTACGTGAATATAATTATAAAAGTTATTTAATTATACATAAATAAAAAAATGGATGTAATTTTAGATATGTATTACATATTTGTTGTGTATATAAAACTTTATGTATGACAATAGTTATAGTTGTAATCCCTCAGGTGGCTGGTCTCTCCTAGTCCACATGTAGAGAGTGGTGGGCGCCGCATAATATCACAGATTTGATAAGTTTACCTCCTTACAGACTACATAACATCTTTAATTGGCTGCCAGGATGCCACCCAAGAAAGGCAAGAAGGGTAAGAACAAGGGGGATTGGGGTTCTGATGCGGAGGAAGAGAAGAAAGTGACGGGTAATGTACAGGACAGTGAAGAGGAAAGTGTCACAGCTGGACAGAAGAAAAATAAAAAGAAGAAAGGAAAGAATAAAAATGAGATAAGTGACGATGAGGAACAAATGAAGAGCCAATCAGTGGAAGTAGATGATAAGAAGAAAGGTAAGAAGAAAAAAGGCAGAACCAAGAATGACGTGAGTGATGAGGAAGACAATGTTAAGACACCAGCCATAGACACGGAAGAGAAGAAGGGCAAGAAGAAAAAAGGAAAGGCGAAGAACGACATAAGCGATGATGAAGACGAACCACCTGTGAGTAAAAAGAATGAAGCAATGCAGAAGAAGGGGAAAAAGAAGAAAGGAAAAGGGAAGGGAGAAGACTGGAGCGAGGAAGACAAGGCGAAGAACGACGTAAGCGATGATGAAGACGAACCACCTGTGAGTAAAAAGAATGAAGCAATGCAGAAGAAGGGGAAAAAGAAGAAAGGAAAAGGGAAGGGAGAAGACTGGAGCGAGGAAGACAAGGCGAAGAACGACGTAAGCGATGATGAAGACGAACCACCAGTGAGTAAAAAGAACGAAGCAATGCAGAAGAAGGGGAAAAAGAAGAAAGGAAAAGGGAAGGGAGAAGACTGGAGCGAGGAAGACAAGGCGAAGAACGACGTAAGCGATGATGAAGACGAACCACCTGTGAGTAAAAAGAACGAAGCAATGCAGAAGAAGGGGAAAAAGAAGAAAGGAAAGGGGAGAGTAGAAGACTGGAGCGAGGAAGACAAGGTAGTCGAAGACATCACAAACCCTGCCGGCGAAAGTGACGACGAAACCACCAAAGAGAAAGTGACAATTAAACACATGAAGAAGAAGAAAGATAAGAAGAAGAAGGGGAAGAAAGACGATTGGTCCGATGATGACGAGGATGTACTGGCGGATAAGATGATAAACATGGACTTGGAAGACGGAACCGATGACGAGATGTCGAAACAGATGGACTTCAAAGCAAAACAGAAGAAAAAGAAAGAAAGAAAGAAGATTCAGGAGGAAGAGGAGGACGAAGAGGCTGACGCAGAAGACGAAGACATGGAAGAGGAAGAAGAAGAGAAGGAAAAGGAAGTGGAGGTGGTGAAGAAAAAAGAGGAAGTAGCAAAGATGGAAGAGAAAGTAGCAAAGAAGAAAGACGAAATGGAAGTAGTGGAAGAGAAGAAACCAGAAGATGTAGATAGAGAGGAAGTAGAGGAGAAACCTAATGGCAGAAAAGAGAAACAGAAGGAAGAGAAGAAGGTAACAACACCCGAGCCTATGGAGGTGACGACGACCCCCTCACCACCCCCGCCGGCCCAGGTCTTGGCCTCACCCCCGGCAGAGGAGTCCGAAGAAGAGGAAGAGGAGGAGAGTGAAGAAATGAAGTTAAAGAAGAAACGTCTGGCAGGTTAGTGTATTCTTGGCATCTGAACGAACCTCTCTTAGTTTTTTCGCTTCGGGATAAAATAAGAATTGTGTACAGTAGCTAGTTCCTGTATTATGCTTGGGAAATTTTGGTTGGATTAGGTTAGGTTAGGTATGGGCCTTGTTATGTTTTTAATTCCACATTTTCTCTCTTCAAAACCCTACCAGTGGGGCCAATACTCATAGCTCTAATTACTGTATGCATTGCCCCAAACTTTGAACACTACTGTATTAGCGTGAAAACCTGTCTAAATCATTTGCTATTGTTTACAGAATAATTACCAGGTTTATTTTATTCCTAGTATGATCATTATTGTATGTTCTTTATTTGCTGTCTTGTAAACCTGGTGCAAGGAATGTCAAATTTAATCTTGGCTTTAAAGATCTTGTATATTGAAGGAAAGTTGTTGTGATCCTCAAAAAGTTACACAGTATATATTTGCCTTAAGAAATGATTTATTGTATCCTGTATAGTACAACTGGCATCATAGTTACCTAACCTGCCCTCCTCCAGGTAGTGTTAGGGGGGAGCCACAAAGTACCCAAAAGTATAGCAAATAAGGGTCAAATCTTAACAAATATCTGTTATACATACACAAAACATGTTTAATAATATTTTTAGTGTAATTTTGTAAAAATAATTTGTAAGATGAAATAATAAACAGCGAAAAACTTTCAGTATTGGCGAACGCTAAATTCCAAAGAGTTCGTGAACAAGGGAGATAATTCAGATCCATCGTGATGCACTTCGCTAACCTAACCTAGCAAAAAGTAAATCCTACGGCTATGTTAAATACCCCAAAGTAACAGAAACATCGGTAAGTATATCTCCATTTTGGATAGGTGACTCTTTGGAATTTAGCGTTTTTCGCTGTTTATTATTTCATTATTTTGACTACATTTCAATGAAAACATTATTAATCAGGTTTTATTGATGTAAAACATATATTCGTTAAGATTTTACCCTGATTTAATATACTTTTGGGCACTTTTGGGTATTTCGTTGGACCGGTGTTAGGGTATTTAATCATTATGTGAAGTTACGGTAATACTTTAGATGTCAGACTCATGGGAAGGAACCACTTAGGGAATTTTTGCAGCACTGGAAGATGTTGAGGTGTTGACACGGGCATCTCAGGGCTTCCCGTACCAGACCTGGTCAGTTTATAATGACACTTACCCGGTAAACTAAAACAGTGTACAGTATTTTCTGTATTAAGCATGGTTAATTAAGCTAAATATTAAATACACGTAGTGATTTAATGTCCCGGGATTTGATCTGATATCATATGAAAGAATAAAGTGTTAATTGGATAAATGCAACTTTTCTTCTTCAGATAAAACTACAGGGTATATCAAATAAAAAATTCAGTAAAAGCAAAACTATTAAAATGAATATACAGGTACATACGGTGCCCGGTATACTTAGTGTTGGTGCGGCACTACAGAATTACCATTTTTTTCGCTCTCTCTCTTGAAAATTGGTTGAATTGTTTTATTAGAAAATAGTTTTTGGATATAGGTCCAGAATAAAGACCCAAAAGTCACCCTTTGTTGATGAAGTCTTTACTGATATGTCTTGTGTTAATGTATTAAAGGCACACCTGGTGGTGAAAAAAGGACATAATGAGTGTAATGGTGGATGATACAAACACCATTTAATCTTCTGACATTTGTTAATGCTCGGGGTCTTTCTGGATAAATAAAATTACAGTCAATTTCTGTCACCAACACAGAAAAATCACTTATATTCCTAACTTAAAGGCCCCATACACAAGCTACTTTGAGCTTCTGCCAGCAGTTTTAACATGGGCTTCAAAGATGTGGCATGTGATTGTGATTTACTGCTAAGCAGCAGAAGAATGAAGCATAAAAAAAGTACAGTACTATACTGTACTGGGTACATCTGATCATTGCTCAGGGGTCAATTTTGCTCCATGAGGATTTAAAACTAGCAATTTCTCATGAAGTCACCAGTATGAGAAAATGTGTGCCAGCAGAAGAAAGATTGGCAATATCTCTTAAGGTAATAAGAAAACTAAACAGATAGTCTGTTCAGGCCACAAAATAGTGTCTTGTGTGTGCGCTCTCTTACAACAGAAGTTTGTCACCTTAGAACGTACAGTAGTCTTTGGCCATGAGCATAAATTTACAATTTTAGGAAGGGGAATTCCGTATACAAATTTAGAATCAAAGTACTAAAGCAATAATTTTTTTAAACAGAAAAAGAAGCATTAAAGAAGTTGTCGCACAAGGAGAGGAAGAAGATAAAGCAACAGTTGGAGTACGAGAGACAAATGGAAGCCATGTTGAAAAAGGGAGGACACGGCTCCTCTGCCCTTGATGACACATTTTCTGTCTCCCAGGCAGAAAAATCTGATAAACAGCAATCACAGTTAGAAAATGCTGTGGACATTAAGGTAAGAAGGTTCTGGTATAAAACAGTAGCTTTTATTTAAGATGAAAAAATATATATAATTCCATATTAGAAACAGTCGTCCTATCTTTCACCTGTAAAATTGGAATTATTGCAATATTTAGGTGTAACCTGTCAGAGAGTGAATGTTCTAGTTAATTTGCATATTTTAAGATAAATTATTACTATATGAATTTATAGATTTTCAATTATATGTTCTATGCAGTAACTAACATGTATAGTAGCTATAATGAATGTACCTATCAGCCCATACAGTTGAATTTTAAGTATCCATACCTCACACACTTAACAAATTTTGATGCACAAATTCACCAGAGGTTTTGGACACTGATGTATTTTGATGGCCACCATTATCATGCGTCAAGTCACTGCTGTTTGGTATTTAATACGGAGGTAGATCTATGAGAGTTATGGTGCGAGTTGCTCCATTGCTACAGTACATTTTTTAACCCTGCTCTGTTATTGTGTTTCTTCCTACATATCTTGACATCATCCCCACTTAGACATAATAACCCATGGAAGTGTGGAAAATGGCTGTAAAAGATTGATGATTGATGATGACAGGCAACACACAACTTCACATTTTTTGCACTAACACTGGCTTGCAATGTAATGTTTAAGCACCCTTTGTTACTGACTGCTAAATGAAGCAATTGCTGCAGATGCCATGACAGTACCCATCGAAGGGTTACCATACAACTCCCCCTAACCCATTTTAGTGGTGAAATTCTCTACAGTATTCTGTTTGTCTCTGGAGGCTGCATCACTATCAACAAAACACCTCCTCCTCCTCCTCCTCCTCATATCCTGCAACATGAAAAAGTGTGTTATTCATAGTTCATTACAATATTCTCATCTTCTTTCCAGATTGAGAACTTCAGTATATCAGCCAAGGGCAAGGCACTGTTCACAAATGCTTCACTCATGATTGCAAATGGGCGAAGATATGGTCTGGTTGGTCCTAATGGGTAAGTGTAATTAATCCTTCATACTCTGCTTAGATGACTTTATATCCTGTCTCTGCATACATATTTAATCATCATTGAAGTTAAATTTGTATATAAAGTATCATTTTGGTTTCCTGAATTGTTTAAATTTTCTTTAGCCCTAGTTGTTTATTGTGTCCTGCTTCCACACAGTTGACTGGCTTGAGGTATAGAAAGGGGATCCATCAATCCATTTCTTCATATGTCCGTTGAGGTGTTTCTCCAGAGCATAGCGCTTAACCCATCTCAATTGGGTTTCTTAAATGATTTTTTATGCAATTTAAGTTAGCAATACAGAGAATCTTTTAACGAAACTGGATAATTTCAAAACAGTAATATCTCCGTTAGCCGAAATCCTTCAAACCCAGAACTCTCCGATAGTCGGAATTTTCCAGGAAATTCCGGCGTTGGGAACGATTTTCCGAGGGGCACATTTTCCGGAAAATTACGGGGACGGGGGATATTTTCCGGGTTTGAGAGAGAAAAAATCAGGCGCATTTTCTGGAAATTCCAATAAAAATTTTCCGTTCCCTAGAAAATTCCGAGGATGAAGGATTTTTTCCCGGGTTCGAGAAATGATGTAATGGGCAATTTCTGGAACTTCTGAGAACATTTTTCCATAACTGGGAAAATTTCGGGGATGAGGGATTTTTTTCCAGGTTTGATAGAATCGTCTTGTTACCCCGAAATCCCTCATTCCCAGAAGTGCTCTGCACCAATTGTTCCGGCTAATGGAGATATCACTGTATTGTTATTGCGACCGGGTCAGTTAAGTAGTAGCTTCAGATGAGTAGGCAGTTTTATAATGCTTGAATATAAGTAATAAGTACTGTACTGTACTGTGTATATTTTCACATATGTACAGCCAACCCAAAACTATCAACTCTCCAGGTTCTGATGGAATAGAAAACAAGCAATAACCTCCATCATACTAATGTATCGGCTGAGTTGAGTTGGTCTTTACCTGATGTTTCATAATCTTTTAGACACCTGGGGACTCAATACTTTTTGGATTGGCTGTACTGTAATGCTCACTGTATTAGATACATAGCTGGAACAGTGGAGAGTTCATAACAAGTGTAAACTATTAGTGAGTGGAAGCTATGCCTGTGGCTCATGGTGGCACCTCTGGGTGATCACAGCCAGCCATTAATATCAGTGCTCTACATCATGTGTTAGAGAGGAACATAAGATCCCAGGAAATTTATTACCATTATGATCATTTTCAGCATCAGTCCATATGAGTGTTAGATGTTGTTCCGGGAAAGGGTACCGCTAACTCTTAATCTGCTGGGTTAAGAAAACGGTTCAGTGTAGTATATTTTAAGTATGTTTTATCTTTCAGGCACGGCAAAACCACTCTACTACGTCACATACAGTCCAGGGCTCTCAACATTCCTCCAAATATCGATGTACTTTACTGTGAACAGGTAAGTCTTGCCTTTATATTTTAAATTTTGACAGACCAATAATTACATCTTTAAGAGACCTTCCACAAGTCAGTCAAGAATGGGCAATAAAGTGGCCAAACCTTATTGAGTCTCTTCTGAGCCAGTTGATCGTGTGTTACTGTAGGCGTGGTCAGGAAACTTAACAGGTGAAGGAGAAGTCTTAGCTGTCCTTCTCTGCCTTGTGGATTAAAAGTTCTGTACCGTATTTGCTATTTGTCAGATAATAAGACAATTTTGTTTGAGAAGTATTTTTGTTATTTGGGTTTTTTTGATAAAGTTGATAAACATGTCTTGAGGAATGTCTGCAAGAACTTCACCATCAGGAGATTATCATATGAGCATTATCTAGTAGTTACTGACAGATGTGGATGGTGATGATGTAAGGTTACTTCAGCTACAGATAATGGCCGTCTGTGAATTTAAAAGCTTAGTCATTTTTTTTATTATTATTATTATTCTTTCAAGTACCAAGGAGGGGATAAACTCATAAATTGTTATTTTAGGCTAATGCAACCTCCTCTTTTTGTGTATACATTTATTTCTTGTTAAAGGTTGAAGAGTTAATCCAGGTTTTCTTTTATATAAAAAGACTGTAATTTGTACTTTCCTTCAGCTTGTATTTTATATCAGCACTGAAAAGTGTCTTGGATGTCCTTTGGACGTACGGTGCAGCTAGCAGGTGTTGCTTATTCTTTAGATCTTATTGTACAGTACATCAAATGCTCACTAACTTGATGATTTCACAGGAGGTAATCGCCGACGACACTCGAGCCATTGATGTCGTCCTCCAAGCGGACAAGAAACGCAGTGATCTTCTGAAGGAGAAAGACGAACATGAGGGAAACATGAAAAAGAAAAACAAGGAGGTGGATATGGATCGTTTACAAGATGTTTACGATGAGCTGAAGGCTATTGGAGCAGATAAGGCAGAGCCCAAGGCCAGGAGGTATGTTGTTATTACAAACTGCAATATGAAATACCTGTACAGTTGAGAGGCTTGTGCATGTTTATCTCACAACTGTACATCAACTGATTACCCCACCATCACCCACACCCCTTTTTTGCCATTCTTGTGATATTAAAATGGTAAGCTTGTTATCACCATTTTCCAGCCATTTTTCCATGTTTTGGGGGCTGAACTTGATGACCCGATTGTATGGGGTCTACAGTTGCCATCAGATATATTGAAGTAAGTTTTATGGCTGGATTATCCCAGGGCTCTTCCCTACATTTTCCAGCAGTTCTCTTGCCAGTGGTAAAAAGGGAACAAGAACAATGTGACAAAATTCAGAGGAAAACTGTTTTAGACATTTCAGTATTTAACATTTATCTATAAGCTGTAGACATTTTATGTTTAAGGTAAGGTCTCATACAGTCATTTGAAGTACTGTATACATAAATGAAAAAACATGGTGGGAGAATTGCTGAGGCAAGTTAAAACCAATAGACACTATTTGCATTGTGTCGTGACTTAATTTTGCAAATTTCATAAATGCTGTGTTATTTTAATCACATTTTTTAACCTTACATAAAACAATGCAGCCTTACATTAATGTTGACAGAATCTTGTGTGAACAAAGTACTGTACTGTGTATTGTTGTGCTCGTGTACATAGCTGAGTGTGATAATGTTTAGAACTTTGAAAATGCCATTTGTTATTTTAATGTGTAAACCTAGGGACTTTATATGATATGTAGAGACAAAAATGGTAAACATCTAAAACGAATGATATTTCAGGATTTTGGCCGGTCTTGGGTTTACCCGTGAGATGCAGGGCAGAGCGACCAAGAACTTCTCAGGTGGTTGGAGAATGAGAGTGTCCCTAGCCCGCGCCCTCTTCATGGAACCAACTCTGCTCATGCTTGACGAACCTACCAACCATCTGGACTTGAACGCCGTCATTTGGTTAGACAATTATCTGCAGGTAAGGTTTTTCTGTAGCACTTGTAAATTGAATTTGAGTTGTTTAATACAATTTTTGTGTTCTCTCTCATTTCTCTCTCACTCACACTGAAAGTACCCAACCCACCTTTGCCAGTTCAATCAATAAACATTTATCCGTACACCAGCGAGGGTTACCAGGATCAGCTGGGAGTAGTTATGTTATGATTATTTTTCAACTCATAGTTTTGGATAAATATACTTAACTTTGTTCACCTTTCTTTTCTACTCACTTACCTGCACTCACAATCCTACATCAATAATATGCAAAAAAAAAAAGGTTAAAGGAAATAACTATCTTAGGTCAAAAAGGGAATAAACATTTCTTTGTGTGAGAGCCGGGCTGGGCTGTGTTGCTATGGTAGCCACGCATGAAGCAGCCACTGTCTATGCAAATGAAGCCGCTGGTGGCTGTGTTAAACTTTGATTTAGGTTTTCCTAAGTTTAAGGTCCACTAGTGTTGTTGTGAGCTCTTGTGCTGGGACACATTACTGTACTGTGATGGAGCAGGAGGTGACAGTACCTATTATTACCTCTGTCAGAAAGTGTTAGGTGGTTTTTCCCCCTCACCTTTTTATAACTATTAATATTATTGTCGTTTTTAGTACTGTTATTAATACAGTTTTATTATTATTTATTGTTTTTGTTGTTATAATTAGTGTTGTTACTACAGTCATCCCCTGGGTTACGGAAGGGTTCTGTTCCTGAAAATCTTTCCATATCAAAACTATTTTTCCCATTGATTCCCTGTATATATGACGAGATATGTTCCTGTGGAAATGTTTGCAGCCCAAAAATGTAACACAAGCACATATATGAATGAAAATAGATGCACACAATGATTTATTCATGATGTAACATGACAATAAATGCACGCACTGGAATTTAGCTCACCAGAAACAATGTTGAGTGCTGCAGGCGGTGGTGAGGTGGTACGATGGGAGTTACTGGGAGTCACCTTAAAACATAATGTTTATTGTTTAACGTAATTCCTTTCTGTAATCTTTTATCACTGCTGCATTCACTTAAACTTGATGGCCTTCTTCCTCTCATCTTGAATAAGGGTACATAGTAACACAGATGCATAACAACAAAAACTGGGGAAAGAATTCACACCGAGGAGTGCCATTGTTGTGGTGGCTGCTAGGTGAGCCACACTCCATCCATCTTGTAGCTACCACACAAAATATATTTCATAATTTCAGTGAATTTTTCCTCTTTATCAAGATTTTTTCTTCTGAAAATCTTAATAAATTAACCGTAATTCCTTAATGGCAAATACAGTCCCGAACACAGACACACAGCTGAACACAATCCAGGGAAAGAATTCTAACTGAGGAGTGCCATTGTTGTGGTAGTTGCTGGCATCTGGGGAGGTGAGCTGCCCTCCAACCATCTTGTAGCTACCACCAAGAATCCACACCAAATTGTTGTTTTAATTTTGTTGAATTTCTTTGTTATTTATCGCAATTTTTACGTTTGTAAATTTTAAGAATTTACCAAAATTCTGCGAGGGCAAGTTTTTTGTCCGTATTGTGGATTTTTTCGTCATAATGACGAATTTCCGTAACCCAGGATTCCGCATAGCTGGGGTTGCCTGTAATATTATTTAATATTTTTATTATGTTTGTTAGGTTAGGTTAGGTTCTAAAAGTTTTTGGAAACTAAAATTTTCAACTGCTTTAGGTATTTTGAAATCATGATGAAAGTTAATGAACTTTTCCCCATATTGTATTTCCTTTGTATATATTTATCCAAATTTACAAAAATTCCAGGGTTGGAAGAAAACTCTTTTGGTTGTTTCCCACGACCAGTCCTTCCTTGACAATGTGTGTACCGATGTTATCCACTTAGACATGCACAAACTACAATATTACAAGGGCAATTACTCCATGTTTAAGAAGGTTAGTACTGGACTAATTATGAGTTATGAGTATTTGTGTGTAAATATTTCATCTTGTCTTACCTGTTTCCTATCCATATCTACACATCATTGCATCACTTTCCTCTATTGTTGTTTCTTATGGTATAGTATTATTATCACTATAGTACTGTACGTCTGTCCTTGAAACAAACACCCGTCCCCCACAAGAGCAAAGACAACAGATGGCTCGAGTACAGTTGTGATGCGAGTGTATTATTAGACAGGTCCTTTGTCCATTCATTAAATCTCAAATATCTGTATACGTATTCATAATAACTTTAACTGGCATAGCTAATTATGATACAATATATATAATTATTAGACTTTCTTCATTTGAGTTTTAAATCTTCCAATGGATGAAACACAATCGTAACACACCAAGGTTCTTAAAGAGAATGTGACGCTTGAAGGTTTTCTTATAAGACAAAAGGTTTCTGTTCTAACACTGGAAGGTCTTACATAGTCATAGACAGTAATGCCTCAGGTATGACTTATTATTTTAGAGGAGTGGACTAAAGTAGATGACCCAGTGACTGTGTGTGTGTGTGAGTGACCCAGCATATAGGAAGAGGAATGGAGAAGTATTTGTTGATGTGATGTAAGGTGGTCTTGGTATTTGGAACAACCTGTGGCCATGATGTCACTAATGTTGTCTGGAGTACTGTACTCGTCTACTGGTATGGGAGTACTGTACTAGAAGGGCTGTTAGGCAGATTAATGACACTTGAAAAGATTTAGCTAATACAAAATTTCCTACAGTTCCAGGAGTATTTTTGTGAATATTTATCCCTTGTTAGTTATGTCCCTTGTCCAGGAGGAAGGTCATTCAAGTAATAAGGAATGTTAGGAACTTTTAACCCCTTCACTTTGGGGATGCCACTTTGGATATTTTTAGCCAACACCAGATTATTTTACTGGGGAAAAACTATAATCTTTAATGTTTTTGTTATTTTATTATTTGTAGATGTTGGTTCAAAAGAGAAAAGAGCAGATAAAGGCGTACGAAAAGCAGGAGAAGCGAATCAAGGATATGAAAGCCTCCGGTGCCTCAAAGAAACAAGCTGTAAGTTTTGTCACGAGTGTTTGTTTTATTCTTCGCTAAACATTGCTTACCAAGAAAACTTAAGGCGATTGAACTGATCAAATGGTGTGTTTTTCATATCTTTAAAGTATTTAGTTTACAGACTTGTTTAACTAGTACATACCTGAAACAATATTGTACTTTTTACTTTCAAATATTTGTCTTTCACTTTTGGTATTATATACTATCAATGTGAAGTGATAGGAGTCGGCCAGATTTGGGGCCATATTATGGAAGGGAAATGCCTTAGTTGAATACGTCTTTTACAGCAGTCAATCAATCAGAGTACTGTCTTCATATCTGAGGGTTGGTGACCACAGTCCTCCACTCTAAACATTCTCTGGCTGTTTTACCAATCCTCTAAGGTTTGGTATCTCTTGGAACCCAGTTTTTAATTTCATTCATCCATCCCCTTCTCCTGGCCCTCTTACCCTCATTAATATTTTTTTTATTATTCCCTCATCCCTAATCACATCACTTAGAACAGCTTAATGAGTGGAGGGTAAATGTGGGTCAGTATTTTTTGTCTTATTTTTTATCATCCTGTCTTTAATGGAAAGGTACTAAAAATAGCAAAAAATAATATATATACATATATGCAAAGCATTCGTATTAAACTTTTTACAACAAAAATGAAAATAAAAAGAAAATAAGTAATTGTTTGTCCCTAACACCTTGTCCCTCTTCAGGAAAAGAAAACCAAGGAAGTGCTCACTCGTAAGCAGGAGAAGAATCGTGCCAAAAACAAGAAAGAGGAGAAAGAAAACGGACCCACTGAGTTACTTGAAAAACCTCAAGAATACATTGTCAAATTCAACTTCCCAGAGCCTCCACCCCTGCAGCCCCCAATTCTGGGATTGTATAATGTTAGCTTTAACTATGATGGTCATAAGCCACTTTTTAAGAAAGTTGATTTTGGTATAGACATGGATTGTCGGATAGCAATTGTTGGTCCAAATGGTGTAGGAAAATCAACATTCTTGAAGTTGTTATTAGGTGAACTGTCCCCGACCATAGGAGAATTACGGAAAAATCACCGTGTGAAGATTGGTAGGTACGATCAGCACTCCGGAGAACACCTGACTGCAGAAGAGTCTCCATCAGAATATCTGATGAGACTTTTTAATCTTCAGTACGAAAAGGCCAGGAAAGCCCTCGGCACATTTGGTCTTGCCTCTCACGCACACACCATTAAGAATAAGGATCTCTCGGGAGGCCAGAAGGCACGAGTGGCTCTGGCTGAACTTTGTCTGTCTTCTCCTGATGTTCTGATTCTTGATGAACCCACCAACAACTTGGACATTGAAAGTATCGACGCCCTTGCCGAGGCCATCTCGGAGTACAAAGGCGGCGTGATCATTGTCTCTCACGACGAGCGCTTGATCCGAGACACCAACTGTAACCTGTGGGTCATAGAAGAGCAGACTATTAATGAAATCGACGGAGGCTTTGATGAATACCGTAAAGAGCTGTTGGAGGAGCTCGGTGAGGAGATCAACAACCCAAGTATTTCTGCTCATGCTGCTGCTGATCTGTAAATTTTTGGTATTGTACACATGCTCATTATATTCATTTTTATATAGTTATTTAGTCTTCACACACACACACACACACACACACACACACACACACACACACACACACACACACACACACACACACACATATATATATTGGTCTTTTGCTTCTGGTTATGGCTAAAAACCAAGTATCTCATTGTAACAAGAGTACCTGCTATGTCTGAATTTTATTTTATTGCCCACTAGGAAAATATTCATTACTTAAGACTCCACCAACCTAGGAGATTTGGGATGAACCACTTGTGGAGAGCCAGTTATAATGGATAGTTAGAGCAGTACAGCTTCGAAATTACATACAGTACATAAAATTTTAGTAAAGCACATTATTGTACCTTTATGAAACTTTACTTCATTAACAAAAATTAACAAGCTTTCCTTTAAGAAACTACATTGCCTTTTGTGCCAGTATTCTACCACTCATACTCATGCTGTGGGCGGTAAGTACGTACAAACATATCCAACGTCTTCGATCTTGGTAATGCTTTCTTGCTCCTCCTTGACATAGGTGTTTGTTAGTTAGGATAAATCTTCAAATTAGTTTGCTTGTGTATGTCATCGCTTTTCTTTATTCTCCGATGCTGAAGTTGATGATAATGTTAACATAGTACAGTAATGTTTTTGCCACCTTTGTTATGGCTCTCTTCAGTTTGATGGTTAACACGTCACATTTTCTCTCCCGTACTTTCACTTTTGATAATGGGGAAGACAGTAGGGGCAGTTCTCATTGTCCATTGCCCCAGTGTTAATTTTTTCATTAACTGTTCATTTGAAAAGAAAGTTGATAGTTAAATTATAATTGACAAAAGGCCCCATCCTTTTCAGGATAGTTTACCCAAGTGTGTGACAGTAATGGGTGTTGTGTAGTCCTGCATACAATAGTTCATTGTACAATGTAATTCGTCCGTTTCACTTTTATCGTTAAATAATATTCAATTAAATTTAATTATAGACTACTGTATTTTGTATTTAGATTATTTGTAAAATCTTCACCAACATCTTTACTACTTGAAAAGTAAATACAGGTATATATCATTGCAGAATATTAAGTAAATTCAATAAATTCTTTCAGACATATGTGCAGAATCAGACATTTTCATGTTTTAAACACAAATGTGCCAGCCTTGCTGTGCCTCATGTTGGGTTACCATTTTTTTTTTTTTTTTTTTTTTTCATTAAAGTGCCCTCCATTTTTAGATTATGGCCTCTTTAATTATTCGGTAAGTGATAGTGGTGCACCGTGAAGAGGAGCAACATAACACCTGAAGATCAGAGCCTATAATCAGTGTAAACAATTTTTACCTGGGAGTGCTGTGATACAAGCCCAGACCACCAAGGGCATGGAGTCCTTGAGTTGCAATTAGTAGCTAAGGATGGGTAGCTTTTAGTCCATCGTGGTCCAGTGGATGACTGGGTTCAAATCCCGGCACTTGAGGTGAAAATTTTTTATATTTGTGTCAGCTTCCAGACCATCACTAGTAAATGTTACATGTCAATTACTGCCAAGTTGCATTTTGTAAGATGTTATTGTAAAAACACCGAGTGAAATTAGATACAGATACAATTGTTGGGACACCTCTTCCATGTATTAGATGAAAGTCAATGGGGGTAGTCGACCCCTTCATTCATCATTTTGATTTTAATTGTGGTCCTCAGGAGTTCATCCCCAAGGTATAGCGAGGACTCACTGTACCGAGTGTTTGGAAGCTGACGTGTTGATTTAGTGATATAAACATCAGAAAATTGGATAAAATCACAAATGTAACAAGAGTCTATTGCTTACCTCAGGAGATATAATATGCGGACTGAGTGTATGCCAACCAACAATCTGCTGTATTCCGTCTTATTGTTGATTGGCTGGTCTGAAGCACCCAGTTTTCACTGCCTCACAATGGACTGTGATCAACTTTGCTATGTATCTGATGTGATATACGTGTGACCACTGACCCCACGGGTAGTCTGTTTTGGTCTGTGGATTTTTTTGCAAAATTGCGTTTACTTTTGAGATGGGTGAAATATGTGGATAGGTGACAATTTCAGTTACTTAGAGATGATGATTGTAGCAAGTCTATTGTATTATTGTACTGTACATTCAAATCACATTTTTGCTCTCCTTTTGTTGCCAATAAGAAACTATTATTGATTATTTTTAATAATGTACTATCATGCCTCTTTTAACGAAGCCTCGGCCAATGGAATTTCATTTAACGGATAAGAAAAAATATGCATTTAATAAGTACTGTATAGTATAGCATCATTCAAGAGACATTCAAGAGAAAAAATAAAAGCAAGTGGTGAAAAAGAACAAAAAATAAAATCCACCACTATCTTTATTGCTTACATTCTCCAAGCCAATCAGCCATCGTCTCAAATGTATACAGTAGCCCGCCAAGATTCATATCGGTTGTGTCACGGTAGGTCTTTTCATACTCACTATTTATGTGTGTCTTATGAACGTATTGTCCATTATGTCTTGTAAATGGCCTGCAAGTGAGTGTGTTGGTAAACCAGCCTAGGTGCCCAGGAAAGTCTTCCCATGAGCTGTCTCTTGTCTCCCACCACTGCCAGAAAGAAGGAGTAGGTGCTCAGTAGGAGAGAGGCAGTGGTGGTAAACCACACAGTAAGCTCTGAAAAATTAACTAGTTTGTGTTATTAAATTTAGTTTTATTTATTATTGACGTTGTCAAAGTCTTCATTTGAATGTACAAAGTTAAGCAATACAGGTTAGAACCTCTCTAAAATGGTTAATGTCACAGGCTTATGTTTTGCAACATTACAACCACTTCCACTGCTTGCTGGTCTCTTAGGAAGCATATTTTGGGGGTAAATTATAAGTATTTAAAGGTAAAATAGTGGCAACAGCCACTTGAAGTGTGCTATGACACCGTCCCGAACCATCGAAGCTGCCAAACTCGGGTCCTGGATTAGCGGGGTTTAGCCTGTATCACCTGTACTGATTGCGAGAGCCATATTTGGTGTTTTATTATTATTGTGCTGGAGGTTTTTTTTGCTTGCTTCTTAATATTTACGGTACTGTACTGTATTCTTCTTACAGAGTCGGCGGTGGAAAATCATATATATATTTCTAACTAACTGCAACTTTTTTCTAATGTTTAAGACCTATTTTGGCATGCATAATCACTATTTAGTCATTCTGTATGTAAATAGTAGTATTTAAAGGCATTTATTTATCAGTTCAATTAATTTTGCTATTAAACAAGAACGCATCTCCATAAGCACCATGTTAGAATGACCTCTTAATGGATATTTTGCTCAGCAAACCCGCCTTAAGAATGTATCTTGTCTGTTATAAGAGGCATGATAGTACGGTACTGTATGTTTATATGTTAATTAGAACTATGGATAATCAGTTTCAGAGGTCACTGGAGACTGTAGTGATATTTCTGTTTGTATTATGAGTGAAGAAATACTTAATAGTGCATCAAGTATTCAAAATGTCCAACAACTGTATCACTTATCAAGCTTTCAGTTTGCAAAATCATAGAAAATAAAAAAGTTATTGAAGAGGTTTTTAAGTATTGATAAGATTACATGACATGGTATTAAGACAGTTAAGTGGAGTTGTGGTTTCAGAGACAGCAGTGGCATTGATTACTATCCATCTTCTGTTTATGGAACTTCTATACTGAATGTGTCTGTAGATAATAAACTTAATATTTATTTATGTTTTTTATATATACTGTATATATAACTGACTAATGTAATTATTTCTTAAGCTTTTCACTTAACAGTACAGGTATCCCTCGCTATACGAATGGGTTAGGTTCCTGGAAACCATTTGTTAAGTGAATTTTTCTATCTCAAATAACAGAACTTATGGAAAAAATAGGGTTCAGTTCCCCAATGACAAAAAACCCAAAACATGAAATCAGTTTACAAACTACAACAAAAAACTACCTAACTCATGATAAATAGTATACAGCAACTGTAATTTACTACCAAACACATTAAAAACATTGATAAAATACTATCTAGATGAAAATATGCAGCTGAAACACTTATGGAAAAGCTAAATGAATGTTTAACTCAATTGTCATGTGCATAGATGCTGGCTGCGTGACCTGAAGCCTCGCCATAGCAACGCTGCCCAGCTGGGTCACTGCCTCTGCCAACCCTTAGCAATGGGGCTCCCCCCTCCTGCTCTCTTACATAAATAAATATTTTTTACCCTATAATAAATATTTATTTTAATTTTTTTGCACATTATGTATGTATGGAGGATTATGTGCATGTAGCCAAGTTGAAAAATAATCATAACTGTCCTGCTCAGCCTACTAACTTGCTGGTTCATGAAGAAATGTTTACTGTAGTCACTTTGTTTTTGACCTTGATAATTATTTTTTTTTTTTTTTGCACATGGTGTATGTAGGATTTTGCATGCATGTAACTAAGTACAGTAAAAAAAAGATATGGAAGAAGCTATGTTTATCTACCCAAAATTACGAGTTGAAAAATAACCATAACATGGCTCACAACCTCAGCCTGGTAGGGAGAGGGCTAGAGGGATTTGGCTGCTTTGACCAAAATCAATATAAGCAGGGAACCATTCGTTAAATGAAAAAGGTGTTAATTTAGTAAATTTGATTAAGTGAATTTTTGTATCTCGAACGTTCATATAGCAAGGGATACCTATAGTAGTTAAATTGGTCCAGCTTCTTAATGGTGTGATCAATAAAAAATAATTGGTGCAATAATTGGTACAGTGTATTCAGTGCTACCATTACAGGAGTTAAGATTCCTCCCTCCATAACTCGTGACTGTCATTAGTAAAAAGAATACTGGTCAAGGAATTTAAGCTCATGGATGGCAGTGTCTACATGGACAAGGAACCTCTTGTACTGGACATGCCTTACCTCTTTCAAGTGCGAATGTGTAATTAGTTCCTTTGGGGAAGGTAATCTTCTTGATCTCCGTCAAACTGTTTCTGTGCCACAGGCAAGTACAATTTTATCTACTGTAGGGCAAAGATATATCTATTGTAATCATGTCTGCTTATTATAACACCGGAATGTGTGGCCCTAGCTTGACCACACAAGGTAAAGCAGGACCATAAAGTTTAATTCAAAACAAATACAAATGGAGAGTAAGATACAAGATTTTTAAGGTAAAAGTGTAAGGCACTGATACAGGAGTCACCTGGTATGGCAGAGATGCAGCCTGTAGTAATGTGTTGTGTTACAACTTGAATCTATAACATGGTTTTGATAGATTCATTCTGGGTGTGTCTCAGGGGCTCCATACAATTAATTTTGACAACTGGTTCTTTCATGTGGTAGGGAAGCATGAATAGGTCAGTCGAGTCATCTTGTCACCAAGGTTGGTGTGATCAAAGAGACTGCAGTAATTAGTACTGTGGTTTGTTAAAATTTTCATAAAATTATTAGTTTTTCTAGTGATAAAATTTTTTGTACCTACAACTGAAAAACTGATACAGTACAGCACCACAAAGCATGTGGGAAAAGGAAAATGTGAGTATTATACTGCACTGTACTGGTGTAACGACCACGGTCTTACAAGTCAGTTAGCGCCAAAATCAAATGATTCATATTACGCTCAATAGCCCACAAAACATGCAACTCGGCTTTCGTTTGAGTCCTCCATCTGAGGAGTCCGTTTTCTCATCACTTCAAGACACCTCAGTCCTCCGTTATCCCATTTTCTCTGACTTACTGAAACCAACCTCTCTATAAAATGAATTTGAGTGTGAGAGAGAACACCCTTGTTTTGAGTCAACTTAGATATGTCTGTTTACAGTTGGAACAGTCAAGATCCATTGTGAGTGGGGTAGAACGCTTCAACTGTCCTTATCGTTAGTAAAACGTCAAGTAAGTGAGTGTCGAGTTTGCCAGCTAGAGTGGCGTATTTTATGTCGTCCGTGGGGGTGTGGGGTATGAGTTGTTTGGTTCACACTCGGGATGGAATGGAGAAAGGAAACTCACAATGTGCTCTCTATATACATGTTGTATTGGATGTACAATGCAGCTTGGTGCTGGGAAGGCAGCATGGTTACAAGCGTGATGTAGAGAGAGCTGGTTGGTGAGGACGCTCAGAGAAGGACAGCTTGTGGGTCGCCATGCTCGCCAGCGAGAGAGAGGACCGCCAGGCAGTCAGAGGAGCGAAGGGCCGCCAGGCAGCGGCGGAGGAGGAGGTGTTGCTGGCTGCGGCTGTAGGTAGAAAGAGAGGCAGATCACCACGAGGTCAGGTCTTAAATAGCGGGGGTAGGCGTGGCTTTGCAGTTGACCCCTGCTCCGTGGTGTATGGCGGCGCTGGTTGACCTAGACCACGAGGCATACACTGGGGAATTGGTGGGGTCGGCTAGGCAGCGACAAACAGCGTTTGTAGGGGAGAATTCCACTACAGTACTCCCCCTTCCCTCCAGGCTGTGTAGGAGACTTGTTGTCTGCAGGGTTGCATAGCACATGTGAGGCAGAACGGGCGGTGCGTGCCTCATGTGAGACAACGGCGATGGCGTGGGTGAGCCGGTCGCTGGGGACAACTGTCTAGATACACAATATCTGTGGGAGTAGAGAGGGAGAATAAGGGTGTGTGGAGGCGAGGAATGTTGTGCTTCCCTCACGGCAGGTACCGAGTCGTCAGATGCGCCTGCTGGGGTGTGTGGGCCTGGGTCAGGAGCAGGGGCTGCGTCAGCAGAAGCGGATGAGGGCTCGTGACAGCAGCTGGGTCCACGACAGCAGCAGGGTGCAGGACATTAGCAGGGAGTACCTGGGGGAGAAAAGAGGGGTGTGTGTGTCCGCACTCAGGAACAGAGGCCGCATCAAGGGCGGCAGGGGTTACTGCTGGGCCGGGGTCGGCGTCAGAGGCAGGACGGGTGTGCTGGGGTCGGTAGGACGTGGTGCTTGGGGCAGGAAGAGGAGCTGGTGTCTGCTTAGAGTAGCAGAGCTGGTCTAGGGTGTCTAACCTGCGGTGTAGAAACAGTAGCTGTAGAGCCGATGAGAGCTACTTTTGTGTGGATAAGCCAGTCTTCCATGTTGCTTGAGGACTGGGAGCGTGATCAGTTTCTCCTCCATCTTGTGTGAGTGCGAATCTCCGGGAGTCACCATTTGTGGGGTATGAGTTGTTTGGTTCACACTCAGGATGGAATGGAGAAAGGAAACTCACAATGTGCTCTCTATATACATGTTGTATTGGATGTACAATGCAGCTTGGTCCTGGAAAGGCAGCATGGTTACAAGCGTGATGTAGAGAGAGCTGGTTGGTGAGGACGCTCAGAGAAGGACAGCTTGTGGGTCGCCATGCTCGCCAGCGGGAGAGAGGACCGCCAGGCAGGCGGAGGAGCGAAGGGCCGCCAGGCAGCGGCGGAGGAGGAGGTGTTGCTGGCTGCGGCTGTAGGTAGAAAGAGAGGCAGATCACCACGAGGTCAGGTCTTAAATAGCGGGGGTAGGCGTCGCTTAGCAGTTGACCCCCGCTCCGTGGTGTATGGCGGCGCTGGTTGACCTAGACCACGAGGCATACACTGGGGAATTGGTGGGGTCGGCTAGGCAGCGACAAACAGCGTTTGTAGGGGAGAATTCCACTACATGGGTATCCATGAGTTTCTGATCGCGCCTGAAGTTATATAGTTTTGTCGCCCCGACATCAGAGAATCTGATGTTTATAGTTTAGTTAGTGTCAGTTGTCTATTTAAGAAAGTCATTAATATCCTGAACTGTTCTGTCAACTGGTATAATCTCCAAGATCTAGCGCCTCCCCGTGAATAGCGCCTTGTTCGCCTCAAGCCTGAGCTTGCAGAATTAATGTTATCAACGTGTATATTCCACCTTTTCCTGGCAAGCTCAACCTCTGATTAGATTATATGAATAGACATAGGAAATTACCCTGATCAAGAACACCGGAGTTCATAACTAAGTATACAGTGATCCAAAATGATAGAGAAGTTATGTTGTTGGTAAGATCGGCCCTTCTGGTATGAATACGGAGGCCCAAGCTGCCCCGCGGGTGCACGTATATACCTCTACACGAGGGAGAATCACGCATTCGTGACTTCCTCAAAGTCTCTCCAGTGTGTCGAGCTGAATACTCATCGGCTAACGTGGGTCGGTAACCGGGTTGGACGATGCCGTTAATTCGACAGGACTGAACTGGGAAGTCCGTTTCCTGCAAATCAGGCGCCAACTCCCTGAGCGTGTGTCGGTCTACAACCAACACCTAACAGCGATCTTCATTTGTTGTAGAGACCAGTGTTACCCTGGGGCACTCCTCACAGTTACATAGGCCTAAGTATTATGGTATCTTGTTTGGGGGATAACTAGCAGAAATATAGTATCGCAGGTTAAGTATTGAACCACTGAATGAGAGTTAAAAGTGCCATGTCGTTCCTTGTGAATTAACAGGAGGTATTGTATGTTGAGATAATTGTGGAGTTGTTCAGTGTGCTATGTATTCATTGGTAGTGACCATGAAATGATAATCTGAGAGAATAATGATATAACCAAGAAGTGAAGTGTTAATTTGCTACTTGGTAAGGTAAGACCTGAGGGTCCAGTGATATCTGGTGTATACCCAGTACTGACTATCATTTGGCAGAGTGACAATACCACAATCGTCTTTGGGAGGGGAAAGCTTTGTAACGACCACGGTCTTACAAGTCAGTTAGCGCTAAAATCAAATGATTCATATTACGCTCAATAGCCCACAAAACATGCAACTCGGCTTTCGATTGAGTCCTCCATCTGAGGAGTCCGTTTTCTCATCACTTCAAGACACCTCAGTCCTCCGTTATCCCATTTTCTCTGACTTACTGAAACCAACCTCTCTATAAAATGAATTTGAGTGTGAGAGAGAACACCCTTGTTTTGAGTCAACTTAGATATGTCTGTTTACAGTTGGAACAGTCAAGATCCATTGTGAATGGGGTAGAACGCTTCAACTATCCTTATCGTTAGTAAAACGTGTCAAGTAAGTGAGTGTCGAGTTTGCCAGCTAGAGTGGCGTATTTTATGTCGTCCGTGGGGGTATCCATGAGTTTCTGATCGCGTCTGAAGTTATATAATTTTGTCGCCCCGACATCAGAGAATCTGATGTTTATAGTTTAGTTAGTGTCAGTTGTCTATTTAAAAAAGTCATTAATCTCCTGAACTGTTCTGCCAACTGGTATAATCTCCAAGATCTAGCGCCTCCCCGTGAATAGCGCCTTGTTCGCCTCAAGCCTGAGCTTGCAGAATTAATGTTATCAATGTGTATATTCCACCTTTTCCTGGCAAGCTCAACCTCTGATTAGATTATATGAATAGACATAGGAAATTACCCTGATCAAGAACACCGGAGTTCATAACTAAGTATACAGTGATCCAAAATGATAGGGAAGTTATGTTGTTGGTAAGATCGACCCTTCTGGTATGAATACGTAGGGTAGGGTACGATTCAGCGCCGCCATTCCAGCGCCGATGTTTCAGCACCGCCGTTTCAGCGCCAGCCCATTACAGTGTAGTGGAATTCTCCCCTACAAACGCTGTTTGTCGCTGCCTAGCCGACCCCACCTATTCCCCAGTGTATGCCTCGTGACCTAGGTCAACCAGCGCCGCCATACACCACGGAGCGGGGGTCAACTGCTAAGCCACGCCTACCCCCGCTATTTAAGACCTGACCTCGCGGTGATCTGCCTCTCGCTCTCTACATTCAGCCACAGCCAGCAACACCTCCTCCTCCGCCTGCCTGGCGGCCCACACACCTCCGCCGCTGCCTGGCGGCCTTCCCTCCCTTCATGGCGACCCACAAGCTGTCCGTCTCTGAGCGTCCTCACCAACCAGCTCTCTCTACATCACGCTTGTAACCACGCTGCCTTCCCAGCACCAAGCTGCATTGTACATTCAATACAACATGTATATAGAGAGCACATTGTGAGTTTCCTTTCTCCATTCCATCCTGAGTTTGTGAACCAAAACAATCTCGAACCCTACAAATGGTGACCCCCGGAGATTCGCACTCACACAGGATGGAGGAGAAACTGATCACGCTCCCAGTCTTCAAGCAACATGGAAGACTGGCTTATCCACACAGAAGCAGCTCTCATCGGCTCTACAACTACTGTCTCTACACCGCAGGTTGGACACCCTAGAGCAGCTCTGCTACTCTAAGCAGACACCAGCTCCTCTTCCTGCCCCAAGCACCACGTCCTACCGACCCCAGCACACCCGTCCTGCCTCAGACGCCGACCCCGGCCCAGCAGTAACCCCCGCCGCCCTGACGCGGCCTCTGTTCCTGAGTGCGGACCCACACACCCCTCTTTTCTTCCTCAGGTACTCCCTGCTAATGTCCTGCACCCTGCTGCTGTCGTGGACCCAGCTGCTGTCACGAGCCCTCATCCGCTGCTGCTGACACAGCCCCTGCTCCTGACCCAGGCCCATACACCCCAGCAGGCGCATCTGGCGACTCTGTACCTGCCGTGAGGGAAGCACAACATTCATCGCCTCCACACACACTTATTCTCCCTCTCTACTCCCACAGATATTGTGTATCTAGACAGTTGTCGCCAGCGACCGGCTCATCCACGCCATCGCCGTTGTCTCACATGAGGCACGCACCGCCCGTTCTGCCTCACATGTGCTATGCAACCCTGCAGATAACAAGTCTCCTACACAGCCTGGAGGGAAGGGGGAGTACTGTAGTGGAATTCTCCCCTACAAAGCTGTTTGTTGCTGCCTAGCCGACCCCACCTATTCCCCAGTGTATGCCTCGTGACCTAGGTCAACCAGCGCCGCCATACACCACGGAGCGGGGGTCAACTGCTAAGCCACGCCTACCCCCGCTATTTAAGACCTGACCTCGCGGTGATCTGCCTCTCGCTCTCTACATTCAGCCACAGCCAGCAACACCTCCTCCTCCGCCTGCCTGGCGGCCCACACACCTCCGCCGCTGCCTGGCGGCCTTCCCTCCCTTCATGGCGACCCACAAGCTGTCCGTCTCTGAGCGTCCTCACCAACCAGCTCTCTCTACATCACGTTTGTAACCACGCTGCCTTCCCAGCACCAAGCTGCATTGTACATTCAATACAACATGTATATAGAGAGCACATTGTGAGTTTCCTTTCTCCATTCCATCCTGAGTGTGAACCAAAACAATCTCGAACCCTACAACAGCGCCAGACTATTCAGCGCCACCGTTTCAGCGCCACCAAATCAATAATTTCTTCAAAGAATCATACATATTTATTGGATTGGTTGATTTAACCTAACCTAACCTAACCTAACCTAACCTAACCTAACCAAATATTAATAAGTTGAATACAACATAATATAAATCAAGTGTAGTATACAGTGTTATACCACGTTAATGAAAGACAGATAGCTTCTGAGTTGAACGGAACGCACAGGCGCTGAAAGGTCTCGGCGCTGAATAGTCTGGCGCTGAAATGGGCCATCCCCGAATATGGAGGCCCAAGCTGCCACGCGGGTGCACGTATATACCTCTACACGAGGGAGAATCACGCATTCGTGACTTCCTCAAAGTCTCTCCAGTGTGTCGAGCTGAATACTCATCGGCTAACGTGGGTCGGTAACCGGGTTGGACGATGCCGTTAATTCGACAGGACTGAACTGGGGAAGTCCGTTTCCTGCAAATCAGGCGCCAACTCCGTGAGCGTGTGTCGGTCTACAACCAACACCTAACAGCGATCTTCATTTGTTGTAGGGACCAGTGTTACCCTGGGGCACTCCTCACAGTTACATAGGCCTAAGTATTATGGTATCTTGTTTGGGGGATAACTAGCAGAAATATAGTATCCCAGGTTAAGTATTGAACCACTGAATGAGAGTTAAAAGTGCCATGTCGTTCCTTGTGAATTAACAGGAGGTATTGTATGTTGAGATAATTGTGGAGTTGTTCAGTGTGCTATGTATTCATTGGTAGTGACCATGAAATGATAATCTGAGAGTATAATGATATAACCAAGAAGTGAAGAGTTAATTTGCGACTTGGTAAGGTAAGACCTGAGGGTCCAGTGATATCTGGTGTATACCCAGTACTGACTATCATTTGGCAGAGTGACAATACCACAATCGTCTTTGGGAGGGGAAAGCTTTGTAACGACCACGGTCCTACAAGTCAGTTAGCGACAAAATCAAATGATTCATATTACGCTCAATAGCCCACAAAACATGCAACTCGGCTTTCGTTTGAGTCCTCCATCTGAGGAATCCGTTTTCTCATCACTTCAAGACACCTCAGTCTTCCGTTATCCCATTTTCTCTGACTTACTGAAACCAACCTCTCTATAAAATGAATTTGAGTGTGAGAGAGAACACTGTAGTGGAATTCTCCCCTACAAACGCTGTTTGTCGCTGCCTAGCCGACCCCACCTATTCCCCAGTGTATGCCTCGTGACCTAGGTCAACCAGCGCCGCCATACACCACGGAGCGGGGATCAACTACTAAGCCACGCCTACCCCCGCTATTTAAGACCTGACCTCGCGGTGATCTGCCTCTCGCTCGCTCTCTCGCTCTCTCGCTGACTCTCTACATACAGCCACAGCCAGCAACACCACCTCCTCCGCCTGCCTGGCGGTCCTCTCTCCCGCTGGCGAGTATGGCGACCCACAAGCTGTCCGTCTCTGAGCGTCCTCACCAACCAGCTCTCTCTACATCACGCTTGTAACCATGCTGCCTTCCCAGCACCAAGCTGCATTGTACATTCAATACAACATGTATATAGAGAGCACATTGTGAGTTTCCTTTCTCCATCCCATCCTGAGTGCGAACACCAAACATCTCATACCCCACAACACCCTTATTTTGAGTCAACTTAGATATGTCTGTTTATAGTTGGAACAGTCAAGATCCATTGTGAGTGGGGTAGACCGCTTCAACTGTCCTTATCGTTAGTAAAACGTGTCAAGTGAGTGTCGAGTTTGCCAGCTAGAGTGGCGTATTTTATGTCGTCGTGGGGGTATCCATGAGTTTCTGATCGGGCCTGAAGTTATATAATTTTGTCGCCCCGATATCAGAGAATCTGATGTTTATAGTTTAGTTAGTGTCAGTTGTCTATTTAAGAAAGTCATTAATCTCCTGAACTGTTCTGCCAACTGGTATAATCTCCAAGATCTAGCGCCTCCCCATGAATAGCGCCTTGTTCGCCTCAAGCCTGAGCTTGCAGAATTAATGTTATCAACGTGTATATTCCACCTTTTCCTGGCAAGCTCAACCTCTGATTAGATTATATGAATAGACATAGGAAATTACCCTGATCAAGAACACCGGAGTTCATAACTAAGTATACAGTGATCCAAAATGATAGAGAAGTTATGTTGTTGGTAAGATCGACCCTTCTGGTATGAATACGTAGGGTAGGGTACGATTCAGCGCCGCCATTCCAGCGCCGATGTTTCAGCACCGCCGTTTCAGCGCCAGCCCATTACAGCGCCAGACTATTCAGCGCCACCGTTTCAGCGCCACCAAATCAATAATTTCTTCAAAGAATCATACATATTTATTGGATTGGTTGATTTAACCTAACCTAACCTAACCAAATATTAATAAGTTGAATACAACATAATATAAATCAAGTGTAGTATACAGTGTTATACCACGTTAATGAAAGACAGATAGCTTCTGAGTTGAACGGAACGCACAGGCGCTGAAAGGTCTCGGCGCTGAATAGTCTGGCGCTGAAATGGGCCATCCCCGAATACGGAGGCCCAAGTTGCCACGCGGGTGCACGTATATACCTCTACACGAGGGAGAATCACGCATTCGTGACTTCCTCAACGTCTCTCCAGTGTGTCGAGCTGAATACTCATCGGCTAACGTGGGTCGGTAACCGGGTTGGACGATGCCGTTAATTCGACAGGACTGAACTGGGGAAGTCCGTTTCCTGCAAATCAGGTGCCAACTCCCTGAGCGTGTGTCGGTCTACAACCAACACCTAACAGCGATCTTCATTTGTTGTAGAGACCAGCGTTACCCTGGGGCACTCCTCACAGTTACATAGGCCTAAGTATTATAGTATCTCGTTTGGGGGATAACTAGCAGAAATATAGTATCCCAGGTTAAGTATTGAACCACTGAATGAGAGTTAAAAGTCCCATGTCGTTCCTTGTGAATTAACAGGAGGTATTGTATGTTGAGATAATTGTGGAGTTGTTCAGTGTGCTATATATTCATTGGTAGTGACCATGAAATGATAATCTGAGAGTATAATGATATAACCAAGAAGTGAAGAGTTAATTTGCTACTTGGTAAGGTAAGACCTGAGGGTCCAGTGATATCTGGTGTATACCCAGTACTGACTATCATTTGGCAGAGTGACAATACCACAATTGTCGATTGAAGTAATAAGTATTTGGAGGTACTTAATGAGGTAATAAGTTCTTGAAGTGTTTGATGACTTAAGAAATATATTGCAGTTCTGCTTTGTCTGAGTGAATCTAAGATGCATCTCATCCAATCACTGTGTTAATAAATATTGAGTCAATTTGACTATGGACAGCTGACAAAATCCAAGAGAGGCTTGTTCCCAGTAGATTCCTTATCCCTTATGCCAGCAGCATCAGTGCCTCAGGATCTTCTTTCAGTCATTCTATTTTCTGTATTTTGGAATAAATTTTCTTTCCTACAAAGTTTCTACACAGTGTACAGTATATCAACCAAAATACCGATATATTACCTGTAGACTTTGAACCGAATTTGGCTGGGAACCCTGAAAACTATGAGAGGCAACGATACAAGTTGAGCTTATGGCAGTACTAATGTAGTACAGTACTATGACTGTTGTAGTCTATAGCAGGGTCAACAGGAACTTTTAACTAACAGTATCAATAAGCAATTAATAGTAATGGACTAGTTATCCTTATAGTAGGTGCGACTGAAGACCAAGTAACTATGTGTAGAAACGCCGCTGCCGGGTTTATAAAGTGCTATGAGGTGATGACAGCATACTGTGTAGTGTTCTCTGCTACAGATATAAATAGCATAGTACCTCCTCTGTATCATTCAAATTACCAATGATATAAGTTATGACAGAGCATTAACAATCATCATATCCTATATTATCTGTCACTCTATGCAAGGTGGTACAGAATCACTGTTCAATGAGATATATGGCAAAAAAAAAGACTAAATTTCATATACTGGTTTGCCATTAAAATGAAAAGTATTACCCAGAAGGCAAGACCAAATCCTTTGCAAATTTACACTAAAGGCAGTGTCTCCAGTGATCATACTGTACTTGAGATTTCAAGACTATGTTAAGAAGGTTAATACTGTACTGTACTACAGTCTACAGTGCGTATACTTTTATCCTTTTCACCACAGATCGGCTCGTTACCCGCTTGGGCGATCGGTCACGTCTCTGTTAGGCACTGTTGGCAGGTACTGGGCATGCACTGGCTCCTGAATGTATCTGAGCCTGTGCCAGTGTTCTGTATGTGATGACAAAGAAAAATAAAAGGGATAGGAGATAGATAGGCAAATAATAATGTCAAGTTAGATAAGTTTTAATCAATACACAGCCAACCTACCGAGCCAAACCTCCCCGTCAGTACTGTTTTCTAATCTAACCCAGCGGCTGTATAACATAAATAATCTGAAACAAATTACTGTGTTTATTTATTTTTGTTTCTCCTCTTCCCTCCACACTTCTTAAGCTCTTAACAAACTCTTGATAACTATGGTCAGATAACTAATATCTGTACTGTACTACCTGTACCTTTATGTGGAAATGTGCTAAGTTACTTGGCTTTCCCTACAACTTTATTTAACTAATGTACACATACAATGATTATCAACTTAGACTGAAGACATGGTTCTCTGCATTCAGCAACTAGTGGGTTAACCTAATCCCTTGACAGGCTGCTAGTCCACCTAAGGGTTGTTCCACTACCTACGAGCACATTTTTAGTGTACTGTACTAATATTATTGCTGAGTGTTCAAAGGCTAATGTACAAGGAAGGAGTCCAGGCCTTGTATCCAGTAGGGGTAGGCGGACATCTCGTCACCAGACAATTCGTGACCAGTCTATTGAATACACACCGTGTTACGTATATATTAAATTTGGATAATAATGTCTTTATTTTGGAGGTGATAAAGTCATGGTTAGGTTAGGTTTTTACGGAACCGGTGATGAATTGTCCGGTGATGAAATGTCCTGGTACCATCCAATTGGTTGCTAACTTCAGTAATAATGTAGCAACCATAAAGTTAACATTTCTAAAATTTCCCTAAAAGATATCAGTTCCTAACTATTCATGGACCCTAACACCAAAAACCAAGCAGACACACTCAAAACTCTAAGCTTTCTTCGTGTGGGTTATGCAACAAACTATTTAAAAATAATACAAATCTTTTCAGGTTGTTTTGGAGTTTCAGAACAGCTGCAGACTACCAAAGGGGTGCACGGTAAGAATGTGCCAAGCCTGCAACTGGAGAAAGGATAAGACCCTTTCTCATTCCGAGTTTTAATGACATGTTAAGCCGGGCCAGCTGGTCCTTAATATAACTACAGGTACTGTACTGTATTATACCATACCGTCATACATCACTGCTCTGGCCCACGAGAGCACAATACAATATACCGGGTACTGTACTTCATCTACTGAACATTTGACGATATAAAAGGCACAAACAACTTGATGTGTCACGAGCTGCCATTACTAATAAGAAATAAATAAAAAATAACACCCAACATAGATATATTTTTCACCCATATGCATTTTGAATACATTTCCCTCCTGAATTATAATTAACTCAGGTGTTATGACCTTCATCAAATACTTAATCCAGTACAGCATCACCAGACAGCACCATAGCGCATGAGTCAGGGTTAAGGAGGAAGTTGCCATTATTTCTTGCAATATTTTGTGGAATGATCACCAGTTTTATATTTTCTTTCAGAGACTTGATAAAAATAATTACTTAAACACCGACTGATTGGAATAAAAAATACATCATTAAATACTACCAAACACCAGACAAGGTTACTCGTCACAAACTACTGTACTACACTCAAAGTTGGTATTTTCCTAATTGTCCAGAAAATAAATATGAATGAATCTTAATCTGCCTTTACACTTGAAACTTTCCCTCAACCAAGTTCAGTGTATAACCTAGTCACAACCAATGTTCACTCTAACCTCATCACCACCTCCATGGCCTCGCGACAAGCTCCAGCACCATTGCCTCCCTCCACCGGCCAAAGGTAGACAACGTCTCTCTCACTCTCAGGCATTATCTTGAGAATATATATAATTTTTGTTTTGTTTTATAAGAACCTGAATTGTGGTCTATAAACATGTTGCACAGTTATCCAAAATTTGTATATATCTATTTATCATTATTGACAAGGTAAATCACGTCTAGGATCTATTCCACCAATCAGCTCCATTGTTACAAGACTATTAGGGATTCATTCATAAGTTTGCTCTAGTAATGCAACACTGCCACATGTACGCCAACATCACCACAGGGGGTAAAGGAATTCTTTGAGGCAACTGTACGTGCTGAACAAATGTAAACTTGCATGGCGACTTTACAAAGTACCTATCTATCTATTACGTGAAACAAATCCTATGCATTAAGAAACAACCCGCGTCTTAACACTGACTCACTTAAGTAGTCATCCCACACCACCTCTGACGTCAAGGCTTGCGACACAAGAACAGTTGTGTATTTTAATTATACTGCCATACAAACAGTGACATTAAGAACATTTATCATACAGTAAACTTTGCAAATATCTTTATTACAGAGATAAACTTGGGCACTATAACCTTACACCATTGGTCGAGTCTCCAAATGGGTTACGACCAAAACAACACACATACATACATACATACATACATACATACATACACACATACATACACACACACATACACACACACACACACAGATAAACTAGATAATAACTACAGGTGATCATCAAGACGACTTCTTCATGTCAGACGATCGTAGGTTGAGCTTGCCGATGTTCAGTTTCTGGTGGGAGAGTTGGCGGGTGTTGGTGATGACCTTCCTCCTAGTAAAGCTCTTCACCACGAACCACACCACTGACTCACTCACACACGACAACATGGCGTCCTGAAACACATAATATGGTACATCAATAAAGCATTAACAATAATATATGTAAGAAATACTTGTTTATGTTGTGTGTGTTTGGTTAGGTTAATTCAGGTCAGGTTAGGTTAATATAATATAGCCTATCTTACCTCCATGACTCTTGGCTGACTTACCTGCACAAGTATCTCCGTGGCTCGTGGCTCTAAGTCAGTACGGCCCAGGATAGTGTAAGGCAGAAGATACATCACCTCGCCCGTGTATCCCGCCGCTATCGCCATGCCGTCCCCAACTCGTCTGAAACACAGGAGGACTGATGATGTGTGTTCCAGTACTGTGTGAATATTGATCTGTTTTTAGAAGTCTTTTAATGTTTCTTTTAAGTCATTAAGTAAGTTTAGAAGTCATTTAATATCTCTAGTGACATCGGGTTGGGTTTACGAATTTCATAGAGTACAATAAACTTATAATTGTGCCTGAGAGAGGGGTGAGCTGAGTGGAGTGGATGATAGGGGGTCAAGCGAGTGGGCTAGGTGTCAAACAAAGAGGTAGAGACGTAATGGGAGGGAGGGGGAGAAGGGGAAGAAGGAGTGAGGAAAGAAGAGGAGGGGGAAAGGCAGGGGAGAAGATGGAGGGAAGGAGAGGCAGGGGCGGGGACAAAGAGTGGGAGGAAAGAAAGAGGGGGGGCGGGATGGAAGCCGTTAAATCGTCAACAAACAGCATTTCGATTAATTTCCTCTTGTTTAATGGACTCGACCTTGTGAGAGAGGGAGACGGACCTAGGGAGATGTTTTCGAAGAACAAATTACCGAGAAGTAATTTATTTTAAGTGAACTTGTTTTCCTTCCAACTTTAATAAGGTTGTTGTTTATGCGAAGAAAGAAAAACAAATGAAACACGAGATATAAATATATAACTTGTGGGGCATCGATGACTAAGCTTTGGCGTCTATCTTACTAATTCTTCCCTCCGATCATGTTTTTGTTTACATGGATGAAATACTATAGTCTTCCCCTTGAACGTCACTGTTACAAGCCTTAGTGTGATGAAAGAAAACGATGCGGTGATTGGAGAAGGTTAAGGGGAGACAGAGGTTAAACTGCACATACTTGTTTCATGCGATTGGTATTCTTCTCTGTGTGATTCCTTCCTTCCTTCCTTCTTCCTTCATTCCTCCTTCCCTTCTTCTCTTCCTTCCTCTCTTTCTCCCTTCTTCCCATCCTCCATCTCTTCCTCCCTTTCTTCTTTCTTTCTTCACTCTCTTTCTTCCTCCTTTCTTCTCTCCCTTATTTCATCCCTCTCTTCCTCCCTCCCTCTCTTTCTCTCTCCATTCCTTCCTTCCTTCCTTCCTTCCTTCCTTCCTCCCTCCCTCCCTCCCTCCTTTCTTCTCTTCCTCCCTCCCTCTCTTCCTTCCTCCCTCCCTTTTCCTTCCTTCCTCTCTAGGTCGCTCCACCCTTTCCTCCATCCCACAACAAAGGGCAGGGTCTTCTTCAGCACACATCAAAGGCTTCGTATGATGTATTGTTAGGGCCGGGCTGTGTGATCATGACCAGAGTAACGGTGTGTCTCTTAGTGGCGTGTAGTGTGAGAGGCGGGCGCAGTGATCAGTGTGAGCCAGGAGGTGGTTGGAGGGGTGAGCTAGCGTACAGGGTGGCCTCTCTCTCTTTTACCTCCTGAGGTCCCTAAGGCTGAGGTACTCCTTAAGATGACTTTATTGTGGTTGAAAGGAAAGTGCTAGCGGTATTTGTTTTGTTTTTTTAAGATGTAACTGAATATTGTATCTGTTTATTCGTGTATAACTATATACTGTAGTTTACATTTCTATATTTATTATTTACTCTGCTTGTTCTTTTTTTATCAATCTAATTCGTTTATACATTTAGTTATTTTAAATTTGAATAAAAAAATACTCATACAAAAACCTATTTTAAATAAAGCTCACATTATCGAGAAAAATAAATGGCAAGATATAATTGCTTATATATTTTTTCATCGTTTCATATTTATGCCTGGCCTCTCTATGATCAAAAGTTCGACACCTTTCCAAAACACTCTCAAATACCTTTCATAAAATTAGTGAATAAACGCTGTCGAAATTTAAGTGTCGCGATATTTCTGTAAACTTTTTCATAACCTCAGAATCGTGGTGGTGGGGGGAGGGCTGTGTCGCATAGGGGGAAGTGAGGAAGGGGAAGATAAAGTGGGGGAGGGGAAGTGGAGATGGGGATGAGGAAATGAGGAGGGGGGGGAAGAGGAAGTAAGGAGATGAGGAGGAGGAGGTAAAGGGAAAGGGGAGAAGGGGAGAAGGGGATATGAAGAGGAGAGGGAGTGGGGAAAATATAGTAGACTAAGGGAATGAGGGTTGGGGAGAGGAGGAAATAGGGAGGGGGAAAGATAAAGTAAGAAATGGGAAAAAGGGAGAGAGAGGAGGATAAGAATAGGGGTAGAAGAAGAACAAGGTGGAGAAGAGGATAAAGGGAAGGGGGCGGGGAAGGGAAGGGGACGGGGAAGAGGAAAGAAGTGCAAAGCCAAATCCCCAAAATACGCTTCAGCGAGTCTTTTAACAGCAGCACCGGGGAATTCTCGAGGTAAAATTCAATTCACCTTTACTCTACAACATGTTAGGTCTTCGCTAGTGACCAGATATCCCTAGAGGGAGAAAAGCCTGGTGTTGCTTTAAAGGTGGAGGAAATTCACGGTAACATCTGGTCTTTTTGGTACTTGGGAAGGTGGTAATGGAGGTGGGGCCTTGAGACTAGCGACACTTTATATACATACGGATAGAGTGATTGAGAGAGAGAGAGAGAGAGAGAGAGAGAGAGAGAGAGAGAGAGAGAGAGAGAGGAATAGATATACAGAAAAGATAGAGAAAACGAAACAGAAAAATTCATAGAGAGACAGACAGATGTACCCAGTAATACCGTAAAGGGCAAAAATATCAAAAATATAATCTTTACAGGAATCACCAAATATCTTGATGCAACCTTTAATAAAATTACTAATTAACTTTATCAGCGGACTGACTAGTTAATTACCTACTAATTAATACAGGTAATGAGGTGTGATCACCGGTGTGCGAGAGGTCATGGAAGGTTAGATTTAATGAGTTCTGAAAAATGATTCCTGATTTTGATGTATAAATTTGGAATATTTTGGTTTCGGTTCTGTGTCGAATGGACCCCAGTCCTTGTGGGCCCCAGTACTAGTGGGCCACAGTACTCGTGGGCCCCAGTACTAATGGGTCTCAGTCCTTGTGGGCCCCAGTACTAGTGGGCCCCAGTACTAATGGGTCTCAGTCCTTGTGGGCCTCAGTCCTTGTGGGCCCCAGTACTAGTGGGCCACAGTACTCGTGGGCCCCAGTATTAATGGGTCTCAGTCCTTGTGGGCCCCAGTACTAGTGGGCCCCAGTACTAATGGGTCTCAGTCCTTGTGGGCCCCAGTACTAGTGGGCCCCAGTACTAGTGAGCCCCATTACTACTCGGCCCTAGCCCTTGTGGGCCCTAGTCCTTGTGGACCCCAGTACTAGTGGGCCCCAGTACTAGTGGGCCGCAGTACTAATGAGTCCTACTCTTTGCGGGTCCCAGTAGTGAATGGCACCAATCCCGATGAGCCCCAGCCTTAATAGGCCCAGTACCAATAAGACCCAGCTTTCAGCTAACCATTACCACTGGGGCCCATCAGGACTTAGCTACTAATGTACTCGTAACATCGAGTCTTGGTCTCTTACGTCAGGCAAGGCGGTGTTTACCTCACGACCAGCTGACCACCGTCCACGTGGGCTCTCAGCTGGGCGCCTGGACAAGTGACCAGCCACCATCCATAATAAAACGATCATTACCAGGGAAAGAAAATAATCCCGCCTCTGCATCCCTTCACCTACGACCCAATAACTCCTGGCAATCCTTTATATGTCTGTAAGTTATTGAATGTTTTGAATATTCTCGTGTGTGTGTGTGTGTGTGTGTGTGTGTGTGTGTACTAAATTCCCTTCTCTGAGGAATCGTCTCCTTTCCTGGTGAGTCTCTGTCAACACTCACCCACGGCCCACTAGGGAGAAAAGATAGACGTAGGTCGGCCATTTTCCTGTCTTCTACGTCATTGCGTAAAAGACAGTCGAGTGAAGGGTAGTTGACAGTAAGTGACCCTGACCTTAAATTACTTCCCTAAAATAAAACATAAACGTATTTTGAATAGTAGTGATGATGTTTAACAAGTTTCATATTGATTCATATAAACCTGTAAAAGATCGTACTGAAAAAGTTAAAATATCATCCTATTAAACCATTGTCCTAAACAACCTTTACAGAGTTAAACCTGTATATTCATTTAAGTGTTAACCATTACTTCCAGAGGGTTAACCCATAAAAGCTTAGAGTTAAACAATCACCTTATTAAACCAGAATCCTCACAAGGTTAAACCATCACCCTAAAAAACCGATATCCCTTCAGCATCAAAACACACGCTCCCAAACACCAAACACCAGTATTTTTACCAGAGAAAAAAGAAAGCATTTCTTTGTGATGTGAAACCTCATTCGAGACAAGAGAAACCTTTTTATGCTTGCAGCGTAAGATAGGAAACTCCCAGTGGCGCGAAAACTGGGCATTGAGGCGAGATACGTCATCGCTAGTACGGAGTTTTTCATCGGTACTTGTGTTGTAAACGTCTCGGGTGAATGTCCATTGTCGT
Source organism: Homarus gammarus (assembly GCA_958450375.1). NCBI lineage: Eukaryota > Metazoa > Arthropoda > Malacostraca > Decapoda > Nephropidae > Homarus > Homarus gammarus. The sequence goes on along the minus strand of CAUDMG010000190.1, from coordinate 3,986,329 downwards.
GTATTTAATGGTAGGAAAATCAGTAACGACGCACGTGTTTCTATGTACGAAGGCTTACTGTCTGTTAATCGTGTTTTGTCAATTCGTAGATTAAAAGGTACGTAAATGGCCTAAGACGTACGTACGTTATCCTATAAAAATGCACGAAACTTTACGTACCGTCCTCCTCTTGTTTACATCTCCAGTGCTGTGCCAATATCATAGATTCAATTTAGAGAACTTTAATTAAATTTTTCAGTATTTGGGTCCAAAGATGGAAATATATTAATTGCCTCCCGGGAGAAGACCTTTAAAACCCCCCGAGCAGGGAGATAAAAAGAGAAACGGGGAGATAAAAATGGGGAGACAAGAGATGAGACAGGGGGAAGAAGGGGAAGAATGGGAGGCCACACAAAGTGATTAAGGATTTTGTCACCACCTTGGTAAATATGAACCTCCTGAGCCGGGCGAGGTGACGGGGGGGGGGGGGGGAGGGGGGGAGCTTCGTATGTAATGGGAGGGTGTATGGGGGTGATGGGGGCCTTGTAGGTGATGGTGACTGTAGAGCAAGATCCCCCTTCCCTCCCTCCCCCCTTCCTTAATTCCTTCCTTTCTTCCCTCCCTTCCTTACTTCCTTCCCTCCCTTCCTTGCTTCCTTCCCTCCCCTTCCCCCTTTAGTCGGTAGGATTGTGTCCAGAGGGCCTCGTCTCAGAGTGATAAGGCACCAAGACCATAATAATCTATCTTCATCTATCCTTACTCCACCTTCTATCCCCGCCTATCCAAACTACCTCTCTATCCTCACCTAAACACCTCTCTACCCTATGATTAAAAAAATAGATTGCATATATTATTCTATTCAGGCGTAGTCAAGTTTATTATCTATATTATATATGTAAGGTATAATCTGTCAGGCCATATCAGACGGAAGCCAATTAGCGGCGAGGACACCAAAGGTACACACCCTATTTGAGGATGATTTATTAATGGACATCCAGTTAATATACCTAGTACGTATTTATGGATATGGTATAAATGGGAATCCTATTAATGTGAATTCAGGGTTAAGGATGTCTCTTATAATAGGACATCACCGTAATAGGAAACTCCCATAATAGGACACCTGTCAGGACACACCCATCAGGATACACCCATCAGGACACACCCATCAGGACACACCCATCAGGACACACCCACCAGGACACGCCCATCAGGACAACACCCATCAGGACACACCCATCAGGACACACCCATCAGGACACGCCCATCAGGACACGCCCATCAGGACAACACCCATCAGGACACGCCCATCAGGGCAACACCCATCAGGACACACCCATCAGGACAACACCCATCAGGACACACCCATCAGGACAACAACCATAAGGACACACCCATCAGGATAAAATTCCCTTCCTAGTATAGCCTGTTCTCCCGTCCCATCTTGAGATTCCTTCCTGCCCAAGATTATAATCAGAGACGGCGGACGTTATCAAGGGACGGCCAGAGGACCTCCCCATAAAGCCCCAGGTCGTTACCAGGTGATTCAGGCAGGTGTGGGGGTAATCAGTAAGCGAGAGTTCAGGTGAGAAGAGCATGTGGGAGGGAGGAGGGATGTTGGTGCTATTTACCTGTACTGTATTGTGAAGGAGAGGAAGATCTGATTGAGTGGGTGAGGTAGATAAGTCTCTCTCTCTCTCTCTCTCTCTCTCTCTCTACATTAGAGTCAATAGGCTACAGTAAGTTAGAGTTAGTCAGCTGGGAGCCACCTGACCTATTGGACCAATCAGGTTTCAATTTTAGGCTGTAATAGCAGTCACCATGGCAACGTATGATGCTCCTACCCCTCTCCTCCTACCCTGACCCCTCCCTCTTCCCCCACCGGCTCACCTCCTACTCCTATCCCTCCCCTCACCGGCTCACCTCCTACACCTACCCTTCCCCTCACCGGCTCACCTCCTCTTTATGTCTTCACTGTTTGTCTTTATACACGAATGGGGAAGTATGAATGTTTAGTGATGTATTGGAGGTAAATTCAGTAAAACGGAATAGTGAAGAAATTGGTGTGACGTCATAATTATGTTGATTTTGTTGTTATTGTTTTTCTGGTCAGCTGATGTGGCGCTTACCTGTGTTACTACCTCATTATTTTCTCCCTGACACACACACACACACACACACACGGACACTTCGCATACAAAGATAATTGTCTTTATATAACACAACCATAGAAAAGATCCTCTTTACGCCAGGCATACAGGAGCGCCAGGCGAGCATAAGGCATATGGATCACTGTCTGGAGTAGATATATGTTCTCCCGTCTTCTGCCTGCACTGGCGCTCATTCAATATATGGTGTTACTGTTTATACCGCAAAGCCAGAACTGAAGGGAACACCAGGCGTACCTGATTGCTCGTACTGGTGTTGCATGTCAGGCAGGAGTGTCAAAACCTTGATACTCACCCACTGTCCGGCGTCTCCACCAGCAGCGCGGGGCCTGTCCCTACTGGGGGTCTCTGGGGCCCCTGGAGGCCCCTCTTAGGGCCTCGTCCCCGCCACACGCTCACCCCCAGGTCACAGGCAGGGTCCCCCAGGTGCACCCGCTTGATGGTGCACACTACCCCAGGACTCAGCTCCTCCCGACGGCGAGCACCACGACGACCTGCTGACCCCATCCCCATGGCGCTGCTGCTACGACGACCCGGTGACCCCCCGTGGTACACGTCGTCCGCCTCGTCCTCGTCATCCTAGTGTAGAGGTGAGAACACGTTCAGCACCGGGTGGAGGGGAGGTGGAGGGGTGGTGGAGGGCTGGTGAGTGAGTAAAACACCACATTAAACACTAATTGTTATGCCTCACCTTAAATCAGCTCTCTCATATCTTCACTATATGTGTGTCTGAAGGGAGGCATCGTCTTTATGTTTACAGATAGATAAGTAAGGAGTCATTGTACTTACACTGGCTTCCTGTTTCTGAAGAAGGAAGATGAACTTTAGGTTATGTTAGGTTAGCTAAGTCAGGTTAAAGACATACAGAGGTGGACAACAAGACTAATCCCGGGCATTAGGAACCTTGGGTACAGAGACAGATTAAAGCATCTTAATTTGCACTCCCTCGAGAGACGTAGAGTGAGGGGCGATATGATAGAGGTGTATAAATGGAAGTCAGGGCTAAACAAAGGTGATAATACAAAGGTACTTAAACTATCCAACCAGGAGAGAATCGTAGGAATGGTTTTAAATTAGACAAATTTAGATTTAGGCGCGAAATGGGTAAACACTGGTTTGGAAATAGAGTAGTGGACGAATGGAACAAGTTACCAAACATCATCATTAACTCGAATACGCTGGGTAGCTTCAAATATAGGTTGGATGAATATATGAGCGATAGGGGTTGGGTGTAAAGAGGACTGCTTAGTATGGGCCAATAGTGAGCACACTGCAGGTTCCTCCATTCTTATGTTCTTAGATTAGGTAGTCGGCAGGGAGGTACTACCACCTGGGAAGATATTGGAAGCATAATGTATTGTCTAATGGTAGACCCTGCTGCTATATGGCAACAAAAAAATTGTGACCAAGTCCCAGGTTGCTGATCTGACTTCCTGCCTCATTTACACACAATTGCAGGGTCTCAATTGTTTCTCTTACTACTGACAACACAACATACATATATTGTTTCTCACTATCGATTTTTTTTTTTATTTATTATTATTATTATTATTATTATTATTATTATTATTGTTATTATTATTACTACTAAATTTTCGCCCCTAGGCCCGATGTGGGTCAGAGACCTGTGCCCGAGTGGACTAATCCCCTGAAAAATAAAGTACAGTTAGTTTGAGTGTTGAGGTCAAGATAGTGAAAAGTGAGTGGGCGCCACCGTAGAGTTTCTCGTGGAGTCAGATTGTTGAGGTCGAGATAGTGAAATGTGGTTGTGCGCCACCGTAGACTTTCTCGTGGTGACGCGCCTCTTACGAGTCCTTGAGTTCTTTAGGGGAGAGAGAGAGAGAGAGAGAGAGAGATAAATATAGACAAAAGACAGACAGACAGACACAACATACCGCAGAACCGTCAAGTAAGGGCGTCAACTTCTCTCTGGTTGTAAAGACAGGCTTGGTCAGGCCGCCTCTGGACGCTGGGCTGAAGAAGTACAGGGATCGACCTCCAACCTTCGTCCTGTGAGAGAGAGTGTGGGTGAGAGGTGGTGTAGGAGAGTGTGGGGGAGAGTGTGTGGGTGTGGGAGAGTGTGGGTGAGAGGTGGTGTAGGAGAGTGTGGGGGTGAGTGTGTGGGTGAGTGTGGGAGAGTATGTGGATGAGAGGTGGTGTGGGAGAGTGTGGGTAAGAGGTGAGGAGACGGGAGGAAGGAGAGTGTGTGTGTGTGTGGGAGGAACTGGAGGAGGGAGAGTGTGTATGTGGGAGGAACGGGAGGAGGGAGAGTGCGTTGATTGAGGAGGAAATGGGAGAGGTGAGGAAAGAGTGAATATTTTGACATTTAGTGAGAGAGAGAGAGAGGGGGGGGGGGTAAGATGATGGGTGAGAGGTGAGGGGTGAGGGATAAGAGGTGATGTAAGGAAGGTGAGAGATGAGGGGTGAGAAGTGAGGTGAGAGGTGAGATATAAGGACACACTACATTGGCCAGAATGAATATATACCATAAAAATTATAGACCAATACATTGTTTTATCACCTCTCTCTCTCTCTCTCTCTCTCTCTCTCTCTCTCTCTCTCTCTCTCTCTCACTTGTGGCTGAATACGACGTGTTCGGTGGTGATGTGTCGTGGTACAAGTCGCTCCAGCAGCTGATGGTCGTAGGGGCTGCTGTTAACTACACTGGCAGGGGGCTTAACGGAGGCACCGGGACTGTTCATGTTGTTGTTGGAGTCGTTCTTGGCGGGGTAGTGGGCGTACCTGCTGGGGAGGCCACTGTAGCTAGGACTACCTGTCTTGCTAGGAAGGCCACTGTAGCTAGGACTACCTGTCTTGCTAGGAAGGCCACTGTAGCTAGGACTACCTATCTTGCTAGAAAGGCCACTGTAGCTAGGACTGCCTGTCTTGCTAGGAAGGCCACTGTAGCTAGGACTGCCTGTCTTGCTAGGAAGGCCACTGTAGCTAGGACTGCCTGTCTTGCTAGGAAGGCCACTGTTGATGTGGCTATTAGTCCTGCTAGGGACACCACTATAACTAGGAAGACCAGTGTTGCTAGGACTGTTAGTTTTGCTAGGCACGCTGCAGTTGCTAGGACTACTGATCTTGCTGGGAATGCTGCTGTTGCTGCTGCTATTGCTGCTGCTGTACATGCTGCCGTCCCTCCGTCCCACCGTCCCTCCGTCCCACCGTCCCACCGTCCGTCTGGAAAGGAGAGAAAAATGATTAATGTTCCTGTCTGATAAAAAATAATAAACATAATTTAATAACAAATTCCTATGACCAATTTTTGTTTAGGTTTTCCCAAATTTTCCTTAATATACAGAAATTCAAAGGCTCAAAAAGTTCATTATTTCTCTTAAGTGAAAATATAAGAATTAACCTAAGATGAACTGAATACAAAGACCAGGTTAGAATATAATGGCCTCAATATTACACTGAGACTCTACCTTATGAGTTCACTTAAGATAGAGAATTTTGTCTTTGTTTTGGTTTAGTCTAGTGCTAAGTGATCGTCCCTAATTAAGGTAAAGTCACAGGTGTACAACAAAGGAATTCTCAGGTGAATTACACACACACACACACACACTTCATACACCACCCCCCAACAACCTCATTGTAAAACATCAACCCATTTATTACCACCTGAAAGGTCACCAAATCATAGCGGTGTTAGGTGGTAATAGTGTTGACCTTACCCGGGGTCACGTGTGTGCCAGGTCAACAGATTTACAATGAAATATACGAATGCGAGAGGTCAGGTCACATTGGCACCATGTCTAGTAGTGCCATTAGAGGTCAGGTCACATTGGCACCGTGTCTTGTAGTGCCATTAGAGGTCAGGTCACATTGGCACCGTGTCTAGTTGTGCCACGAGAGGTCAAGTCACATTGGCACCGTGTCAACAAAAAGACTCTTACGTCTTCAGTTACGATCTTAGGGAGTCTTTCCTCCACGTGACACTGGTGCCTCTGAGTGTGCCAAGATTAAGGGGTGATATTTATGGCACTATCACTGACGATTTAGAGGATCATATGGTGACCCTGTTGACGTTAATGGCACTGTAAGAGAAAGTTAGTGGCACTGTGGGAGTTGATCTAATGGTTGTTTATCTATCCATCGATTCATTCATCCATCAATTCAAGCTTCATCCATCATTCCATCCATTCATTTATTCAGCCAGTCATCCATCCATTCCACCAAGATATAATCACAGGTGCGTTCGTCCAGGTGTTATTCGTAACCTGTGATCAACAACTGACGCAGGTAACGTGTGTATTAATTAGTGGTAACTAAAGTGCTGGTATTAACACCTGACGGATGGAAGAAGAAGAAGAACAACAACAACAACAACAACAACAACAAGAGGCTTGACGGCAAAACAAGGTAGAGTAGGGTAGGGTAAGAAGGGACGAGACAGGGAAGGTGAGGCGAGGCTAGATGGGTGCGGGGCTAGACGGGGCCATGTGGGGCGGGGTGGGGCAGGGTAACTGGAGATGTGGCAGAGGTCTGGAAGTGGGAGGGACACCGTGTTATTCAGGTGGAACAAGGGCGTCATGGTGGAGGTGTAACTAGTGGAGAGAGAGAGAGAGAGAGAGAGAGAGAGAGAGAGAGAGAGAGAGAGAGAGAAAACGGCGCCTTTGATGTTAAAATCACCAACCGACGTCATATAAGCGATAGTGGCGTAACAATGACGTCATCAAAACTTATGACATAATATGAAAGACGATGACGCTATAAAAAAGTTACGAAGGTAATATATAAAAAAATCGATGATAACGAATACAATAAATCGTAGCTAAGTAATAAAAACAGAGAGTGATAATGTAAACGAATATAAACACACAAAAAAAGCACTAATAAAACCGAAACAAAACTATGATGCAAGAAAAACGCAGAGAGAGAGAGAGAGAGAGAGAGAGAGAGAGAGAGAGAGAGAGAGAGAGACCCAATAACTTACAAGGAACGTCTATTGTCAGCTGGGCGCCTATAAATTCCAGAATAACGCTTGATACGTCAGCCAAAACAAATGACATTCGCGGGAGACAACTTAATCCTTTAATACCACAGAGACCGAGGAAGACTGTGGTCAGATTAACCCTATAAAGAGTAATGTCACACATAGGTATTTTATTCTGGTTAATGAAAGACGATTTTATTCAGTTAAGAGAAACTCCGGCCATTCATATACGTCACAACGCTATTCATGTCATTAAAACGTCGATAACTGGAGACGAACGCCGATAAAGCCAAAAATAATGGTTGTGAACCTCAAAAGAACTCCCGTGAATGTCATATGAACGCCGAGAAAACACCTAGAATGATTGTCATGTCCAAATAACGCGAAGAAACATCAAAATAACATCAACAACTTAAGGAGAACGTTTAAAATACAAAAATAACGCCTACAAAATATAACATATTCACGGCCAGACAACTCAATCCCCCAATATCGCGGCGACAGAGGATCCCAAACGACTAATTGGTGTCGGATCCTCCTGAACAATATGGAGAGGAACCAACAGGCAGGAGACATTGTATAAACAAATGAATATCGTTTTAGTAAGTGATGGACATATTTGATCTTAAATATCAGATCAGAGACAAAGTTAAGTTCAGATAGTATTGATATCAGGATATTTATGATACGTTAGGTTAGGTTGTATGACGATAAAGTTATGTTATGTTATAGGCTATGTTACGTTAAAGTTAGGCTATGTTACGTTAAAGTTAGGCTATGTTACGTTAAAGTTAGGCTATGTTACGTTAAAGTTAGGCTATGTTACGTTAAAGTTAGGCTATGTTACGTTAAAGTTAGGCTATGTTACGTTAAAGTTAGGCTATGTTAAGTTAAAGTTAGGCTATGTTACGTTAAAGTTAGGCTATGTTACGTTAAAGTTAGGCTATGTTAAGTTAAAGTTAGGCTATGTTACGTTAAAGTTAGGCTATGTTACGTTAAAGTTAGGCTATGTTAAGTTAAAGTTAGGCTATGTTACGTTAAAGTTAGGCTATGTTAAGTTAAAGTTAGGCTATGTTACGTTAAAGTTAGGCTATGTTACGTTAAAGTTAGGCTATGTTACGTTAAAGTTAGGCTATGTTCGATCAAGTTAAAGTTACGATATGTTAGGTTCCGTTAAGTTACTGTTAGCCAATGTCAAGTTAAATCAAGTTCAATCCACCTTAAGTTAAACACAGGCTACCATACGTTAACTCTGATTACACAACGTCAGGTGACGTGAACAGGTATGTCAACATAGGACTATAAGAAGTTTCCCCTGTCTCTAGCCCCAGGTAGCCAAAGGAAGGAGGGAAGGAAGGAAGGAAGGAAGGAGTGAGAAAGGACGGGAGGAGGGGAGGATGGAGGAAGGGAAGGAGAGAGTGAGGGAGGAAGGAAGGAAGGAAGGAAGGAAGGAAGGGGTGAGAAAGGACGGAAGGAGGGAGGGAAGGAAGGAAGGAAGGAAGGAAGGAAGGAAGACCTAACCAGCTTGTTTTGACGTTTTTCACCAGGTCAGTGTTACCAACTCTCGTGTTTCACCAGGACAGCGTTACCAACTCTCACTCATCACGCACATAGCCGCCTTACAGTATTTCATATTCATGGCAACATTCCCATTAAATGCCTCTAGCTGTCACACTCACACACATGTATGTACTGTATGTATGTGTGTATGTAAGACACAACATTCAAACAACCTTTCAGTTA
>CAUDMG010000190.1:3875000-3972500 GCA_958450375.1 Homarus gammarus | reverse complement strand
CTTTTCTCTCCCTTTCCTTACAATCCCTCCCTCACTCCCTCCCTTTACAATCCCTCCCTCACTCCCTCCCTTTACAATCCCTCCCTCACTCCCTCTCCCTCCCTTTACAATCCCTCCCTCACTCCCTCCCTTTACAATCCCTCCCTCACTCCCTCCCTTTATAATCCCTTCCTCACTCCCTCTCCCTCCCTTTACAATCCCTCACCTCACTCCCTCCCTTTACAATCCCTCCCTCACTCCCTCCCTTTACAATCCCTCCCTCACTCCCTCCCTTTACAATCCCTCCCTCACTCCCTCCCTTTACAACCCTCCCTCACTCCCTCCTTTTACAATCCCTCCCTCACTCCCTCCCTGCCCCTAACTAATTATAATCTAAATGAACATAATAAACTTTTCAATCTTCAAAATGGAAAAAAAATAATGTTAAAATTCCAAAAATCAGTCACGAAATAAATAGCATAATAATAATAATAATAATAATAATAATAATAATAAGGCAGGTTAATGAGAATAAATTAATTAGTTGAAAAAAGCATTCAGTAAAGGGTTGATATATTGGGTCCGTAGTAATTAATGATGGTGCCATGTTTAGGTAGGTATGGTTAGGGAAGGTAAGTATGGTTAGGGAAGGTAGGTATGGTAATTATTATGGAATGGTTATTATGGTTGTTAGGGGTGTATGGTTATATAGGATGTGTTTAACCATACGAGGCATAGACACACACAACACACACACACACACACACACGAACGTTTTTCCTACCTCCTATAAAACCCTAACATCCTCTTTGTGGTTTTTATATATTAATTAAATTGTTTTTCTGCCTCACATTATTCCACAAAATATTTTAGGCCAGTATTCTCAGAGGTTCGTCTTAAGATGTTTTATTTCTCGTAAACTCAAATGAGACAACGTATAATATCCTTAAAAGTTCCTATGTTGAATATTTCTCGTAACTAATTGGTTAACTTCTTCGAAAATAAAAAAATTAATAATATCCAGATGTAGTATTAAAATTATTTTTGTTTTTTTTGACGTCACTGAGTTAGTCGTCTTTGTTTTTTTTGACGTCACTGAGTTAGTCGTCTTTGTTTTTTTTGACGTCACGGAGTTAGTCGTCTTTGTTTTTTATGACGTCACTGAGTTAGTCGTCTTTGTTTTTTTTGACGTCACTGAGTTAGTCGTCTTTGTTTTTTATGTGAGCCAATCAGCTGTCTTCTTACATCACCAGTTAGGAGAGGAATAATTCACACTAACTCTACGTTATATACCCAACACATTTACTGTAGTTAACCGTAGTCATGGTGTAATTTAAGAGCCATTTTGGACGTATAACTGCTGAGGAAGGGAATAGTGTAGTTAGATACAGTAATTTAACGCGGAAGCTTTTCAGACTCCAGACCCCGAGAGTAACCAGCCAGGCGTTACCATGGAAACCGTAAACATTCGAGAGTTGCCAAAAAAATAAAAATAAAATAAAAATAATAGAAAAAATTAATATTAATTATGTGGAATTTAAAAAAGCAATAATTAATAACGTCATAAAAATTATACTTATATCTACATGATTATTAACTCAAAATTAGCTGATTTTTTTTCTCATTAATTATGTTTATGTTGACAAATATATTATGATGATGATGATGATGACTTCAATGCCAATTAAAGATACAGACAGACAGACAGACAGACAGACAGACATAAAAAGATAGATAAAGATAGATTCAAGAATTTTGTTGTTGTTTCACTGTTTTTTCTTAATTTACAAATCATTATTTAGGTCTTTTTACCACACACACACACACGCACACACACACACACACACACACACCATCAGTAGGAGCTTCCTGGCCATTTCCACAAGTGGCTGTTTACTCGGTGGAATGAAGACTTTTGCACATAAGACTATTGTGTGTGTGTGTGTGATGATTTATTCCATTCTGTAATTTGGTAGTTTAAGAAATTGGATACTTTATTAATAATTCTCTCTCTCTCTCTCTCTCTCTCTCAATTCAATACTTCTTTCCTTAATAGTTCCCTCCCCTCCCTTCCCCTCACCTCCCCTTCCCCTCACTTCTATTTCTCAGTCACCTGTAAGATCTCCCCTCCCCCTTCTTCCCCTCTATCTTCCTCCTCCCCTCATTTCTCTTCCTCTTTCCTTTGGGTCTTCTCCCTTCCACTCCTCCTCCTCCTCCTTCCCCTCTTGGTCTTCCTCCTCCTCACCTCCTCCTCCTTCTACTCTCTACCTCTTGGTCTTTCTCCCCCTCTCCTCCTCTTGGTCTTCCTCCCCTTCCTCTTCTCCACCATCCTTCTACTCTCCTCCTCCTTGTCTTCCTCCCCCTCTTCCTCCTCCTCCTCTCCCTCTAAGTCTTCCTCCTTCGTGAGTAAGAGTCTCTCTGATCCTATTGATGGTCTCTTCCAATTTCTCTCCATGACTTTGTTCCCCTAAAGGAAGAAGAAGAAGAAGAGCGGGTAAGGTGGTGGAGGACCCGGGTTCGACCACCGGACAGGGTGAAACTATGGGCGAGTTAATCGGAGGATCGTGTTCCGGGGTAATGGTTAGCCAGTGCAGTTGGTGAGTTGTCCGGTCTTCTCGAACTATTCCTTGACACCGGGACATGCAACTCGTTAACTCAGGGTGTGGTTGTTGTGTTGGCGACAGCTTCTACACCTTAAACAAATTCACGCCTGGGTGGCCCTTGGGCCGGCCATCCTCGTACACGAGGGGCAGCCATTATTTATATTTAGTAGTAGTAGTAGTAGTAGTAGTAGTAGTAGTAGTAGTAGTAGTAGTAGTAGTAATGATGATGGAGATTGGATTTAGGGTGAAGGTGATGAGGAAGAAACAGAGGGAGAAAGAGGGGGAAGGGAGGGGGGCAGGAGTGAGGTAGGGACGGAGGGAGAGAGAAAGGTAGGAAGACAAAGGAGGAAGACAGGTAGAGAACAATGCAGGAGGAGGAGGAGGAGGAGGTGTGTGTGTGTGTGTGTGTGTGTGTGTGTGTGCGTGTGTGTGTGTGTGTGCGTGCGTGTGTGTGCGTGTGTGTGTGTGTGTGTGCGCGCGCGTGTGTGTGTGTGTGTGCGTGCGTGTGTGTGTGTGTGTGTGTGTGTGCCTATATCCGTCCTTTACATGTCCTTCTCAACCAATAATTGTCAACAACTGAGGCGAAGAATGGGTGAAGGGAGGGAGGGGGAGGGGAGGAAGAAATATGGGTGATTGTAGGGGTGATAACACAGTAGAGTGGGGAGGGGGGAGAAGGAGGAGACGGGGTGATAGTGGGGAGAGGGGAGGAAAGCCATTGGGGGGGAGGGTGAGGTGTAAAGGGTAGAAGGTGATAAAGGGGGGGGGGGGATATAAATGAGGGAAGGAAGAGAAGGAGGAAGGACGATATGAGAGGGAGGAAGAAGAATTAGGAAAAAGAAGAAGAGGGAGGAAGGAGGAGGAGGAAGTGGATTAAAAGGAAAATGAATAAAGTAGGAAGAGCAGAAAGATTAAGAACAAAGAAGGGGGAGGAAGAAGAGGGAAAAGATGGAAGACAAGAAAAAGGAAGAGAGAAGAAGGAAGACAACAGGAAGGAGGAAAAGAGGAAGAAAGGAGAGGGGTGAGGAATATACTTTGGTCAAGGTCTACCTCGAGCAAGACGTCAACCTCGTAAAATGCATCAAGTCGTACTTTGAGGAGATTTGAGCCAATAAAAGGCGAGGGTGAAGGGAGAGGCGAGGGTGAGGGGGGAAAAGGGAGAGTGGTGCTTTGGTGTGTTGAGTGAAGGGGTAATGGCGTGTGTAATGGTGAAGCTCTTTCGTGCCTGCCTGACTGCCTGCCTACCTTCCTCCCTGCCTCCCTGCCTGCCTTCCTCCCTGCCTGCCTGCCTCCCTGCCTGCCTTCCTGCCTGCCTTCCTCCCTGCCTCCCTGCCTGCCTGCCTCCCTGCCTACCTTCCTCCCTGCCTACCTGCCTGCCTTCCTCCCTGCCTGCCTGCCTCCCTGCCTGCCTTCCTCCCTGCCTGCCTTCCTCCCTGCCTGCCTGCCTTCCTCCCTGCCTGCCTTCCTCCCTGCCTGCCTTCCTCCCTGCCTGCCTTCCTCACTGCCTACCTTCCTCCCTGCCTACCTTCCTCCCTGCCTATCTGCCTCCCTGCCTGCCTTCCTCCCTGCCTGCCTTCCTCCCTGCCTGCCTTCCTCCCTGCCTGCCTTCCTCCCTGCCTGCCTGCCTTCCTCCCTGCCTGCCTTCCTCCCTGCCTCCCTGCCTACCTGCCTCCCTGCCTCCCTCCCTGCCTGCCTTCCTCCCTGCCTGCCTACCTTCCTCCCTGCCTGCCTACCTTCCTCCCTGCCTACCTTCCTCCCTGCCTGCCTTCCTCCCTGCCTCCCTGCCTACCTGCCTCCCTGCCTCCCTGCCTACCTGCCTCCCTGCCTGCCTTCCTCCCTGCCTGCCTACCTTCCTCCCTGCCTACCTTCCTCCCTGCCTACTGCCTCCCTGCCTGCCTTCCTGCCTGCCTACCTTCCTCCCTGCCTGCCTACCTTCCTCCCTGCCTGCCTTCCTTCCTCCCTGCCTGCCTTCCTCCCTGCCTGCCTTCCTCCCTGCCTCCCTGCCTGCCTTCCTCCCTGCCTGCCTTCCTCCCTGCCTGCCTTCCTCCCTGCCTGGCTGCTGTGATGGATGGTGTTACAACAGCTGTGAGGGATGATGTGCCTGCTACTACTGCTGATAGATAGTTAGATAGATAGATAGATAGATAGATAGATAGATAGATAGATAGATATAATGAAGTAAAAAAGAAATGATTTAAAAAAAGAGAAAAAAATAAAGAAAGTGAAATAAATAAAGAGATAATTAAGAAATGGAAAGATGAATAGACAGACATAAATAAATAGATGGTCCAAAGATAAGAAGATAGATGGATTGATAGAGATAGGTAGAGAAAGTACATTTTTCTTTTCTCCTTCAGAATATCATAACCTAACCTACCCTACCCTACTGTACCCTACCCAAACCAACGCTACCCAACCCTACCCTACCCTACCCAATCCTATCCTATCCTACCCTACCCAACCTTACCCTACCCTACCCAATCCTACCCTACCCAACTCAGTTACGTCCTGTTCACCCCACCTCAAAATTCGGTAGTGGAGGAGGTACCGTACTTGCTGGCCTCGGTATATATATCCGGGGAAGGGAAGGATGGTACCGAGCTTTCTACGGTATAAACTGGATTTAATAAACTGTCAAACTATAACAAGTATCTTGGGTAATTACTACAACATGAGCAGCTATGTTATGGAAGTCACTTAGGAAAGAATTCGTAGTAATTAGTCGAGTATTTTAGGCGTTTAGCAAGAGTCTGGGTGAATACTTGAGATGAGTTGAGTGAGGGGGAGTGAGGGGGAAGGGAGAGGATGATGGAGAGGGGAGGGGGGATGGTGGGGAAGAAGGGGGAGGAGGAGGATGATGGGGAGGGGGAGGAGGAGGATGATGGGGTAGAAGGGGGAGGAGGGTGGAGATGGGGAGGGAGGAGGAGGGAAGGAAAAGGTTGAGGAAGGAGGAGGAGGAAAATCGGGAATGGGATGGAGAGAAGGAGAGGAAAATGGAAGGAGGATGGAGTAGAAGTAATAATGGTAAGAAATACAGATATTACTCATCTCTTCTGTGGCTCTAGAGATATCCTTTCTTTTTGAGATTCGAACCTAGGAACTCAACCATAGCTACTACAGTATTAACCACACAGCCACTACACTCCTCTACCCTACTACATAAACTACAATACCTACATTATCAATCCCACGTCGTGAGTACAGTACCTATGAGCTACAAACACACGAGTCTTTAATGCTGTATTGAATAGTATTTATATTAAGGAAATTACTCTGACAAAAAACACGGATCTCTTACACACTGCTTCACTTAATATGTAAATTGAATGGGGAATTTTTTTTTTTATGGGGGAAAGGGGGGGTGTGGGGTGGGGTGAGGGTGGGGGGTGAGGGTGGGGGTGAGGGTGGGGGGGTGAGGGTGGGGGTGAGGGTGGAGGGGTGAGGGGTGAGGGTGGGGGGGTGAGGGGTGAGGGTGGGGGTGGGGGGTATGGGGAGGGGTCAGGGTGGGGGGTGGGGGTGGGGGTGAGGGTGGGATGAGGGGAGTTAATGGGCGGGTAAGTTAATTAAATGTCTTCTGAATTATTATTTTTTTTAATTAATTAGTTTTGATGACTATATACAGTACATTCATGGCTCTTATTATATACATTCATGGCTCTCAAAATAAAATCCTGTCTTTTATTTGTACTGTAAAAGAAACAAAGAAATAAAATCCTACTTATTTTTTTTTCTTGTTAAATAAAAAAAAATTTGTTTATCGTCAAAAATAAAATAAAAATAATAATATCTCGCCTTTATTTGGTGTGTAAGAGAGAGAGAGAGAGAGAGAGAGAGAGAGAGAGAGAGAGAGAGAGAGAGAGAGAGAGAGAGAGATAAACAAAGAGAGACAGACACAGAGATAAAAAGGACAGATAGAGATAAAGAGGAATAAACAGAGAGAGACAGAGAGGTAGAGACAGACAGAGAGGTCATAGCCACCATCAGATCAGTATAAAATATTTAACACACCTCCCGTCTCTCACTTCCCGTCTCTCAGTCTCTCACCTCCGTCTCTCACTCTGTCACCTCTTATCTCTCAGTCTCTCACCTCTTGTCTCTCAGTCTCTCACCTCCGTCTCTCACTCTGTCACCTCTTATCTCTCTGTCTCTCACCTCTTGTCTCTCAGTCTCTCACCTCTTTGGTATTATTTTCTTATTTTTCTTATTCGCTTTATTATTATTATTATTATTATTATTAAAACGATCCCCCGACACAATAACCACCACCACCACCACCACCGCCACCACCGCCACCGCCACCACCATCACCACCACCACCACCGCCACCGCCACCACCACCACCATCAGTACTGAAGGGGATGCGGGAAGCTAACATTGCCAGTAAGTCTACCACCAGGTAACCATTCTTAAAGAGGAAGATGCGAGTGTCAGCTGCCAGCCTTTGTCTTGGTCCAGGTGTGTGTGGTGATGGCGGTAATTAAAAAGGTATAAGAAGGGTCACGTCTACTCCTATAATTAATATCATCTGTCGTTCATCTGTCTCTCTCTCTCTCTCTCTCTCTCTCTCTCTCTCTCTCTCTTTCTTAATCTTCCTTTTCTTCATCTTTTCCACAATTATCGGTCCCATGCCTCCTCTCGTATTTACTCCACAACAACACAATAAACTACAAGTAACAAAAGAAAAATGTCCCGCGAACTCTGACACCTGTAAAAAATAACAAAAGACGTATACAAACACACACACGCACACACACACGCACACGCACACACACACACACCTTTGGATCCTCCCAGGTGTAAACTAACTACAGGCCTTAATGACATACCTGTCAAATGTTAATAAATGTCAACAAGCAGTAATGAGGAACTTGGTCTATACAAAAATATCATCAGTGTTACATTAAGAAAACACTCTGTTACAATGTGGAGCTCGTGACGTGTGAATATTGTTTTCCCACCATAATAAGGGACTTGATATATGTGAATTTTGATAATGCCAAGGAGGAGGAGGAATTCATTACACTTGAATATTGACAACAACAACGAGTAGGATCCCATTACACTTGAATATTGACAACAACAACGAGTAGGATCCCATTACACTTGAATATTGACAACAACAACGAGTAGGATCCCATTACACTTGAATATTGACAACAACAACGAGTAGGATCCCATTACACTTGAATATTGACAACAACAACGAGTAGGATCCCATTACACTTGAATTTTATTGACAGGCATCCATCTTGGAATACGCCACCACAAGGTCTCTATATTGCTGGAAAAAAAGTGACTAGACAAATAGATAGATAGTGCTTACATCTCCCGCTAGACAAGTGTTGTGGGTCCATAATCACGTGAAAATTAACAAACTGCCATACTGAGGTGCCAATCAGATGTGAATGTTAATGGCTAGGTATCAGATAAGTGTGAATATATTACCAAACGCAAAAATATGAAACTGGTGGTAAAAAATATATATAATTACGGTTAGTATTGACACCAAACCATAATCAGGATCTCGTTACATGTGAATACCGACTGATTTCCATTCATCCCCCGGAAGCCATTTGCGTCATTCAGTGGGGTCAGATTACAAGCACTAACTCTCACCAGATTATATAATGAAAATGGCGCCAGATTACAGCCATCTCAGGTGCGAATTTTCCTCTATGGAAGATGACTGCTTGTGTGTAGGGATGGGGGGGGGGGGTGAGGAGTGAGGGGGTGAGGAGTGAGGGGGTGAGGAGTGAGGGAAAGAGGAAGAGGGGGAAAGGGAGTGGGTGAAGGATAAGGTGAAAGAGGTTGGTGGTGAGAGGGAAAGGGATGGAAGAGAAAAGGAGATATATGAAGAGGAGGGGAAGGAGAAGAAGGATGATGAAGGAAGATGAAGACGCAAGGACATGAAAAGAGAAAGAGAGAGAGAAGGCAGGCAGGGAATTAAGGGGGACAGGTAATGATGGAAGGAAGAGCAGCGGTGGAGAGAGAGAGAGAGAGAGAGAGAGAGAGAGAGAGAGAGAGAGAGAGAGAATTAAAGGGTTGAGAGCCAAGCAACAGATCCAGAGGAGAAGGGAGGGAGATATGAAGGGAAGATTAGAAAAGAGGGAAGGAAGAATGGAGAAGAGAGAGAGAGGAGGGAAGAAGAGGATGGGGGAGAAAGTAGACTTAAGAATCCGTGTTGGATGTCTCAGAACTCTACGTGTAATGGAGAGTCAATTGTAGCGTCAGTAGCCTCCTCGTAGCGTCAGTATCACCCTACACACACACACACACACACTAGTCTTCTCCCAGCTATTTTCAGCTTAATAATCGATCATGCTTCCGTCTCCTCTCTACAAAGTGTGTGTGTGTGTGTGTGTGTGTGTGTGTGTGTGGTATTATATGTATGGACGTGGGTATGTATACATGTATTTGTTTGTACGTATATATTTAAGTGACTATGGAAAAAAAATCATATTTAACATCATAAGCAGATTATACTAAGAGCCATTAGTTACACAGTAAATAACATTATTATCATATGACTAACAACTCTCTATCGTCATCATCTGGTCTCTATACAAACTGTACTCAGGGGCGATATTTTCACCACACCACAATAAGTCATTCTGGTCCTGACATTATTGATAAAATAACTTAAATAACGTCGGTGAAAAAGTAATAATTATCGTTACTAAAACAGGGTATTTTTTTTCTCATTAATTTCGAATGTTTCATCGTTGATATTAGTGAATCATTTCAAACAAATTTATTTTCTTTGTGATCATGATAATATTTCTTCAGATACAATACGAAAAACATCTTGAAACACAACAAAATAGTTAAGCTGTTCTTGGTGGGACGCAAACATCATCAGTGAAAACAACAATTATCGTTATCAAAACAACCTGACAATTTTCTTTCAACAACATCGCTAAACATCAAAGCATTCTAAAATAAAAACATTGAAACATTTCCTCCAAGAACTAGACAAATTCTCTTGAGATAAAACACGAAAACCATCCTTAAATACGGTAAAATAATTGACCTGTGCTTTGACGGGACGCTGTGCAATGTTCCTGGGTAAACACGGCTAGACTAAGCGTTTGTTTACAAGTGGGGCTCTGGAGTGAGGTTGGCGGCTCCCTCCTCAGCCCCACCACCGCCACTTTTAATACCCAGCCAGCCAGCGTTAAGGGGGCCGGCAAAAGAGACCCGACCTGGAGGAGTTTTTTTTTATTATTGTTGCCGAGAAGATGTTGAGATGAGAAGGCGGTGAGAGGGAAGGGAGAGGGAGGGAAGAGGGTAGTGAGAGGGAGGGAAGAGGGAGGGAAGAGGGTAGGAAGAGGGAGGGGAGAAGATGGTAAGAGGGGGTGGAAGATTGGTGAGGAAGCTTGGTTAGAGAGAGAGAGAAAAAGAAAGAAAGAAAGAAAGAAAGAAAGAAAGACACAAACAAACAGAGAGACAGACAGAAAGACAGAGAAAGAGAAAGAGAGATAAAGAAAGAAAGAGAGATAAATAGAGACTCGTATTAAGCCGTCTCATCTGAATATTCCACAGGACCGAGCAGGAGGAAGAGGAGGAGGAAGAGGGAAGAAGGAGGAGGAAGAGGGAAGAAGGGGGAGGAAGGAAGAGGAGGACTGGATGAGAGAAGATGTTTGAATGAGAATGAAAGGAGATATAGAGGTAAAATGAAGAAAATACGAAGAAGAGAGAGAGAGAGAGAGAGAGAGAGAGAGAGAGAGAGAGAGAGAGAGAGAGAGAGAGAGAGAGAGAGAGATAGATAGATAGATAGATAGATAGATAGATAGATAGATAGATAGATAGATAGATAGATAGATAGATAGATAGATAGATAGATAGATAATCTTGCATCCGGTTCATCACATAGCCACAATAATGATAACAACTCGACCAATCTCCTTCGCATTATTTTTCTCTCCTGTACCCGCTAATGACCTCTCCCCCTCCCCCCCTCACCTCTCACCCCTTCCCCCTCACCCCTCCCTCGTTAAAGACATGATTGATTACCTATAACACGGGTTGCTTACATATACCAGTCACGTATTGGTGATATAGCGTAATACTCAATGGTAATATTCAAAACAATTATCAGTTGGTAATTAAGAGGGAGATAATAACTAGTTGATAAAATTTGGTAATAAGGGTAATAGTGAATAATGATTTGATAATTAATAGAGGTGAAAATACGTAATGATAATATTTGATCCATCCGACGATAATATCAAATTCCTGGGATGACTCGGAGAAACTTGAGTCAATTCACTTTTGTCGAAACTCTGACGCATAAATTTCCTTAATGTCCAAACCCTTTCTTGGAAGATTGTTTTCATCATGTAAAATTTTTTTGTGTTTTGTTTGAGAGAATATTTTAATTACATAAATTCTTTTGAGTTTTGTTTGAGATTATTTGAACTATGGAAATTCTTGAGTTTTGGGGGAGATTCTTTTAACCACGTAAATTTATCTTAAAACTACTTTAACTATATAAATTCTAGAACTTCTTGGATAAAATTTGTTTCAATAAATATATTTCAAAGTCCTTTTAGGTAAATTGACCTTAACCAGATAAACTTCCGGACATTTTAGAAATGTTCAACAAACGAATCCTGGAATGTTTTGGTTCTCGGCCGCTGTTGCCAGACGTACAATAAACGACAACAGTATACGATATTTTCGCCATTCCAACACGAGAGACAGTGACAGGCAGTGACAGAAAGATATGCAGACAGGTAGACAGAGACAATCAGTGAGAATGATAGACAAGCACACAAAGCGAGAGAGAGAGAGAGAGAGATTGTTTGGGAACATAATGGACTGAGTGATTGAATAAATCTGAATAAAGTTATCATCAACATCACTGATAACAAGTCAAGTGATGAACAGGTGTTGGGTGTACAGGACCTGGAGTGTACCTGAACATCACCATTACCTGTCAAAAACACCGAACAATCGACAGACCGACCGACCGACAGACCGACCGACCTCATGAATAAATTGTCGACATGGAGCACAAAAAAAAAAAAAAATAATATATGAGATCAAAGAAATATTGGGGTATTAAAAATAGTGAGATAAAATAACAGGAAGATTAATGGATTAAGTGAGGCTGGTACACACAGGTTGGCGCCCATTTTACGGAAGTGTTATTTTAACGAGTAAAGTTACACATTTACGACAATTCCACTTTGAACTAACACCTATGTATAATGTAGGCAGTGACACTCTGTTTGTGGGAAGAATGATATACGAGGCATTACCAGAAGATTATATTTTCAACCGCTGTACGATCATTAATTTCATGGCATCCGGCAACACCGCTGTTGAGGAAAATAACCGCCCAAAACAATTCCTCCCCCCTTCCAGACGTATGATAAATGACTCTCTACCCTCGCTCGTCTCGTTACACAGATACGATCAGACCATTAACAGGCATGATGATGAATCGTTCATCCCTTACGAGTTTTCCTAAAAATAAACAAATATTAGCATACACAGAGTACGAACAGAAGGAAAGTTGTAATGGAAACCCGGTTCACTATTTGCTCTCAATCATAATACAAATACGGTCACATCACTATCATGTCTCCCTATACCACTTTTAATGAATATAGGAACACCCTCGCATACAGAGAACATAGAATAGAAGAAAAATAAATAAACAGGAGGAATAATAAACTAGTGTATATTGATGATTTTGGGTAGTGGGTTTTTGGCGGCTCATTCATCCTCGATAAAATTTGGTGATAGAGTTATGTAAATGTTGAAGGGGACGACAGGTAACATTATATGAAGGTGATGAAGGTGGAATTGGATTATTAGACTCTGAGGAAGTACTGTTATATTCACCTACAGTCAATCCAAACGTGGACATTTTTTAAAAGAATATCGTACATAAAAGAAACATTGACGAACATAACTTACTGTCGTACATGAAATAATCAACAAGAAAAATGATAACCTAGAATATGAGGTAATTAATAACAATAAATACATAATTAAAAGAGAAATGCATGAATAAATGAGATGCACAAGGACACAAAAATTAGAATGATAAAAATAAACATAATAAGGTTGAGTGAGAGGGGAGGAGAAGGGGGGAGGGAAGAGGAGTTACAACTAAGGGAGAAAAGGGGGGGAGCACTAAGGGATAAAAGGAGCAAGAGGAATCACACTAAAGGGGAGAAGAAAGGGGAAGAGGAGTTTACATTAAGGGGAGAAGAAGGGGGAAGAGGAGTTACACTAAAGGGAAGAAGAAGAGGGAAGAAGAATCACACTAAGAAGGGGGGAACTAAAGTGAATAGAGAAAGGAAAGGAAAAGAAGGAATAAATTAAAGGAACTGTCGTAAGGGAAGAAAGGAGAACGAGAGGTGGGGAAGAAAATGGAAGAGGATGGTGGGTGATGGAGAAGAAAGAAAGAAAGAAAGAAAGAACGAAAGAAATATAGAAAATAAATCAAAAATAAAAAGGAGGGAGAGAGATAAAACAGGAGAGAAAAACCAGAAACA
This sequence comes from Homarus gammarus, assembly GCA_958450375.1. Classification (NCBI taxonomy): domain Eukaryota; kingdom Metazoa; phylum Arthropoda; class Malacostraca; order Decapoda; family Nephropidae; genus Homarus; species Homarus gammarus. The sequence goes on along the minus strand of CAUDMG010000190.1, from coordinate 3,959,410 downwards.
GAAGTAAACACAGAAAGGGAATGAGAAATAAAAAGGAGGGAGAGAGAGACAGAAATAGACAGACATATAAAAAGAGAAGAAATATGATAGACAGACAAACAAACAGACAGACAGACAGACAAATACAAATAGAGAGAAAATACGAGAGAGAGAGAGAGAGAGAGAGAGAGAGAGAGAGAGAGAGAGAGAGAGAGAGAGAGAGAGAGAAAGAGCAACCATAATTACAGGTGTACCAGGTAGACGACAGATCTCCTGACTCCCGGGAGAGGTGAAGGAGGAAAACACAACGGCGGCGGAGGAGGAGGAAGTGGAGGAAGAGGAGGAGGAGGAGGAGGAGTTAGATGAAAGGGAGTGAGAGTAGATGGAGGGAGGGAACGAGAGAAGGTAAGATAATAACGCTAACCTAACCTAACCTAACCTAACCTAGATAGCATTATGATAATTAACCTTCAGATGAAATTACCTGAAGTACTTAATTATCAGGTGAACCATACATAAGTCATTCATATACATCTCATTATACAACCAAATCTATGTATACCTGTATATTGTTAGTATGTATTCTGTATGACAGGCTTCAATATACACTAGATCACATACAGTAGAATATCACCCCTTTGGTGGACACAAGTTATATTTGGGTAAACTCGTTATTTCCCCTTTGATGGAGAGACGAAAGGAGAATGAGATGATAGGGTGGGAGAAGAAAGGGAGGAAGGGAGTAGGAGGCGAGGAAGGGAGAAGGAGAGAAAGGGAGGTTAATTTGCTTTGGAGACATTTAAACTTCAAAACAGTCCTCGCCCTCCTCTTCCTCCCCTCCCATTTTACCTCCATCTTGACCTCTCCCTCCCTACCTCTCTCTTATTTTCCTCTTTCTCTCTCCCTCCCTCCTTCCCATCTTTCCTCCATCTCTACCTTCCCAACTTCCTTCCCCCTCTCCTTCTCTCCCTGGGTGAGTAGCGGAGGGCAGGGTGTGTACCAAGAGGCCCTTTAGCACTACCCTGAAGGAAAACACACACCTACCTCCATCACCTGTGCGGGGAGGGGGGGGGGGCGGGGAACAATGTTTGGAGGAGAGGGCGAGAGAGAGAGAGAGAGAGAGAGAGAGAGAGAGAGAGAGAGAGAGAGAGAGAGAGAGAGAGAGAGAGAGAGGGGGGGTAGGTAGGTAAAATTCTCTGGTGAAAGATGATGATATGTAAACAAGGGTTGGTAGAGGGGGGGGGGTGTGAAAGCCACGCCCCCTTCACCCACCTGTACACACCTGTTGCCTGACGGTCGTGTTGATAGCCGCGGGTCAGACTCAGTGGAGTGTGCCCCGGCAACCACTACCTATCAATACTCCCTTTGAAGAGCTCAGTGCGCCCTTGCTGACACTGCCAGTAGGTCATCAATGTCGTCTTTGAAGAAGTGTATTATCATTGCCTTCTCTGTTGACTCAATACGCGTCTAACATTCATCCTACGTTATCAGTGCTGGGTATACGGAACACTGAACGCATTCTAATGTTGCTGGGGGACTAATAACACACTCTAACGTTACTAGGTGTACAAATATTCTTAAAAGGTTCGGAAGTTAAAATATTCTCATAAATGGAGATGTTAAGATAAAATTTAACATGGCCGAAAAATTACACTGAGACTCTTTAACTATTTATCTATCTATCTAGCTATCTATCTATCTATCTGTCAATCTCCAACAGTCAGTACAAGCCACAGGGACCGTCTTTAATTCCAGGATAATGAAGTAAGGTTCCAGATTGATCAAGTAAAGTTCCAGGATAATGAAGAAAAGTTCCAGGTTGATCAAGTAAAGTTCCAGGATATTGAAAAAAAGTTCCAGGTTGATCAAGTAAAGTTCCAGGTTGATCAAGTAAAGCTCCAGGATAATGAAGAAAAGTTCCAGGTTGATCAAGTAAAGTTCCAGGATAATGAAAAAAAGTTCCAGGTTGATCAAGTAAAATTTCAGGATAATGAAGTAAGGTTCCAGATTGATCAAGTAAAGTTCCAGGATAATGAAGAAAAGTTCCAGGATAATGAAGAAAAGTTCCAGGTTGATCAAGTAAAGTTCCAGGATGGTGAAGTAAAGTTCCAGGTTGATCACAACTCCCGGAAGAGGATGAGAAAGGTTACGCGCTCCATTGATTTGTTTGGAAGACCTGATGTAAAATTGATACCAGAACAGCGAATGTTTTACCGCCTGAGGGCTTCACTTCTAGGCTCCACGGGTCCCAGGGGGGTGTGTTTCACAAAGACACACACACACACACACACACACACACACACACACACACACAAAACAAATCCCCTCACAGACACCCAACAAAAGACAGACACAGACAAAGAGACACAGACAACCAATTCTAACCTAACCTAACCATAAATCATTCTCACTCACCATCGCCCCTTTCCCTCCCTCCGCCAATTAAAAACAAAATTATTCAAAATAAAGACACCATAAAAAAGATATAACTCTCTCTCTCTCTCTCTCTCTCTCTCTCTCTCTCTCTCGCTCTCTCCTCAACCCATTCCACCTTCCCCTATTCATTCCCTTGTTTGCATGTGTGTGTGTGTGTGTGTGTGTGTGTTTAACTGTGTGCTTGTGTGTGTTTGACTGTAGGTATGTAGGTGTGCGTGACTGTGAACATTAATTAGTGTTTGCTTACGTGTACATGTAAGTATAACCTACCTGGGCGTGTGTTTGTTCTTTGTATGTGTGTGTGTGAATGTTACACACACACACACACACACACACCATCTCCTCTCAGGCAAGTTTTAATGCGTTAATAGTCTTAAGGAAATGTTTTAAGGTCGACTCAATTATCTTCAAGACGTTTGTCAGAATTTTTGTGTGTGAAGTGAAGTCTGAGGTAATTGACGTACGTGTGTGTGTGTGTGTGTGTGTACGCGAGCCAACTATGACTGGACAACAACACACCTATATAGATTAATAATAATTAGCCACCCAGGTGTACTCACCACCAGCTGGTGGCCGAGCCACCTGAAGCTTACCTGTAGAGAAGACAAAACTAATTAGTGTATCTGATGACCTCATGCAAATTGTACAGGATGTTTATAAAGTCCCTTCATGTTTGTGTTCATCCCCCCCCCCCTGAGGGAGTAACACATCTAGACCATCAGTGTTCATCCCCCCCCCCCCCCCCTTGAGGGAGTAACACATCTAGACCATCATTAAGTTCTTCATTAATTTCCTCGTGATAGCAGACACTTAAAGTTGTAGTAAGACTCATAAAGGAAAGTCACAGACCATTAATGATGTTTTCAGTGTGCGACTCCCACAAACGACTGTCAACAGAAACACCAAGGGACTTTGTAAACACCTTGTACCTGACGTTATGGTAAGAAAATTCAACAAGTTAATTTCACGTCTCGAAAATGATAATATTCTTACCATCTCACTAACTTGTCAGGTCACAGCTTATATCACCTTAACGTTAACCATCCATACACTAACTTAACCTAATCCAACGCTAACCTAACCTAATAAATCTAACCTAACCTAACCATCCTAGCATTAACCTAACTCAACACTAAACTAACTTAACCAAACCAACCTAACTTAACTTAACCAATTGCAAACCCCAGCTAGTAGCGTTTGGGTAATTAATCAGGTGTAATAAGCTGGGATGTCTAATCTTCAGGTGCTCCGAATACTGTCCCATCAACCACCATCAGAATAACACTGTGAGACTCTAACCTTAACTCGACATATTCAATAAAAACAAAGTTAATAAGAACTTTTATAAACTATTACATACCATATTTTATATTTCCCTAAAACACAAAAGGTTTTCTTCAATATATTCATCCACACGTGAAAATAAAATCTTATTATCAAAAATATATAACAAAATACATATCAATTTTATCATAGTGAAATATTTTTTTTTATCTATATATTAATAAAAAAAATACTTAAAATTGTGGTCTAAATTAAAAAAAAATGGCGGATAAATTACACTGTGACTGTCTGAAGCATATTATTAACCTCACTTAAGGGAAAACAATTTTAGCGTAAGTTTACTTTTGGAATCTTGTCATGAAATACAATCAATGGAAGGAAGTTCAAAACACGCCAAGCAGAGGAAAAACACGAGAAGCAGGGGGCAAAAACACGACAAGCAGAGGAAAAACACGCCAAGCAGTGGAAAAACACGAGAAGCAGAGGAAAAATACGAGAAGCAGGGGGCAAAAACACGACAAGCAGAGGAAAAACACGCCAAGCAGAGGAAAAACACGAGAAGCAGGGGGCAAAAACACGACAAGCAGAGGAAAAACACGCCAAGCAGAGGAAAAACACGAGAAGCAGGGGGCAAAAACACGACAAGCAGAGGAAAAACACGAGACGCAGAGGAAAAACACGAGAAGCAGGGAGAAAAAACACACCATGCAGATGGGAAAAACACGCCATTACACCACAAGCCACACTAAGTCTACCTTATTATACTAATTAAGCTGACCACGCCCACCTGTCTAGATCCTGGCTTATATTGTCCTGAATATAGCCCAACCATTCTCTCTCTCTCTCTCTCTCTCTCTCTCTCTCTCTCTCTCTCTCATTAGTCCATGGTAACTATGAGGTAAATTTCTCTCTCTCTCTCTCTCTCTCTCTCTCTCTCTCTCTCTCTCTCTCTCCCCGATATAATCACCAGTAATAACCCACTAATCACTCAGACTATAACTCAACCATGCACTTTGCGTCCCCTGGTTCGACCCCCTCCCCCCCTCCAAGTGTCTAATGACCTTGTTAGCTACTTCCAACCCTTAATTTGGTCCAGTGTCTCTTAAATTACTCCTAATTATACCTCTTCCAGGCATTGTTTTGTTTATTCCAACTTGATTCTTGTTTATTCCAATCGTTCCAATTAGATTCCTGCTTATTCCAACCATTCCAACTTGGTTCCTGTTTATTCTATATGCTTTTCATCTCCCGACTAAGTTCATTTCACTTCAGTTTATCCTAAATTCTACTCTCCATAGAAAACGGCAAACGTAAACAAATATCACTAAGAGTTTCCCATGTTCAGTGTTATTCTGTACATAAAACTCAAGCGAAATGAACACAATCAGTCAGGTCAGATATGTCTACAAGCAGCCCCCCCCCCCCCCAAAAAAGAAATATCACAAACTTTGTTCATAAATTTTTCAAGGACATTTGGTCTTGTTTGTGAAATTAGAGGAAAAATTCTAAAGTTTCCCCTTGAAATATATTTTATAGGTGTAAGTTCGTTTTCTATAATAATAATAATAATAATAATTAATAACTTCAGAACCAACAAAGGCAGTTTACCTTCCATCCCCTCCTCCCGTTCCTCTCTTCCCTCGACCCCTTCCTTCCTTCCCCTTTCCTCTTCTTCCCCACTTCCCTCCCTTTCCTTCCCTCCTTTCCCACCTTCCTCCTGCCAACCAAAATCCCAGCTTAAGAGAGATTTAACTTTATACTACAATTACCATTATCAACACATTAACTTTTACACAAGCTATGAAAGATCAATTACGTATACAAAGTTAATGCTATAATTACAGGTACAAATTATATATAAAATGTAATTGGTACTTCTTATATTGATACAAAAATAACACTAAGATGATTAATTGAAAAAGTATATCTAATTATTTACTTTAAAAAATAATTAATATGTATAAAACCAATATATATTTACACTCGTAGACTCAATAAATACAAAATAGTGAAAGATTATTTGAAAAAAAAAAAAACACTACAGGATATTTTAGTTGACCATTAAAATTAGCTTGATGATTATTATAGAAAATGGGAACCCAGTAGTAGATGATTTAACGCCTCAGTGACCATTTCTAAAGGTGGGGGATTCTTACTGGACGTGATTGATAAGATTCCGTCCGTATTTTAATAAAGGTTCGTACTTTATTTTTGCTTCTCCCTAAACTGGTTACTATTGTTTAGGTGGTCTAGTTAAAGTAGAATTCTAATAGTATCTAGTTAATGTAGTGCCCTGGGGTAATTTCTGGTGTTATTTACGTTGGCTAGTTAGTTAAGTACAGTTTTACATTTCCATTTAAGAATTTTTTTTAACTTCCGAACTTCAGAGAATTTTATTTTTTCTCAGTCGTAAGTTAGATTTTTCCTTCTATCTTTCCTCCTCCTCGTGTTTCCTTTCTCTTCTGTTTATTTCCCTCTCTTTCCTCTCTTCTATCCCCTTCTTTCCTCTCTCCTCTATTTATTCCCCTCTTCCTTTCCTCCTCTTCTTCCCTCTTTCCTCTATTCATCTCTTCCTTCCATTATCACTTTTTTCACCCTCTCTCTCTCCCCTCTTCTGCCTCCTTCTCCCTCTCATTATCTCTTCTATCTACCCCTCCAATCTCCCTCTTCCCCTCCCACCTTTCCCTTCCTCCCCTAGTGTCTCTTTTCCTCCCCAACCTTCCCCTCCCCTTTCAATCTTTACTCTAATAGCTCCCTCCCTTCCTCATCTCCCCATTCCCTAAACTAACCTCCCCATCCCCCCAACTCTCTCAACCCATTCCTCCCACCACCCCCCCCACCTCTTCCATCCCCTTTCCCTTTGACCTCGCCCCCCAGCCACCCCCCCCCCCCTCCCACGCAGAAAATGGACCCACAACCGAAGATAATGGTCGGTCAGGGACTTCTAACGGGGAGGGGAGGGGAGGGGAGGGGAGGGATGGGGTGGGGTGGGGGGGTGGGGAGGGGAGGGGAGGGGAGGAGACTGGATGAAAAGAAAGGACGAGGAGGGAGAAGAAGAATAGAGAAAATAGCAGAGGGGAGATGTGAAAAGGAGGGGAGAGTGTGACTAGATGAGGGGAGTTAGGAAGGGTGAGGGGAGATACGTGAGGGGAGATGAGGGGTGAAGCTAATTGACTCTGTAGACTGAGGAACAAGGTCAAGAAATCCACTTAGGAGTAAGGATTTAGACCAAGGAAGGCCAGTCACTGTGTCGAGGGGGGAGGGAGGAGGCAGTGGGGAGGGAGGGGGGAGGGAGGAGGGAGGAAGGGAGGGGGGAGGGAGGGAGGAAGGGGTTAGGGAGGGAGAGGAGGAGGGAGGGAAGAATGGGGGTAAGGGGGAGTAAGAAAGTTAAGGACATTATTCATTTGCATAATTTACATAATTTGCATAATTCTGAGGTGAGACAAAGCTTTACTTTTTATACCTCAACAAGATAAATAATGTAACCTGGTGCGATGTTTGTATTTTATCTGATGTTAGAAGAAAATTAAACTTGTGTCTTGGTGTTTATTTTGATGTTTTTTGATGTATTTTGTAAACTTACCGAAACTGATTCTATTTACCACCAACATTTAACTCTTGTAAGACTTGATGTTTACCAACCTCACAAAATACAATTATGCAGCTATTGTGAGTTCCGTTCAGGCAGATGTGTACGTACCATAAACTTATACAGACAGGCAGAGGGGTCCTATGGGAAGTAGAAATGGCCGGTTATCATTCTGGAAAGTTGTGCATTACCGACTTATGAATATTTTTAGTAGTTCCATTGTCTCTATAAGTTTGAACTATGTACACTAATGCGTGAACGGAATCACTATATAAAGTACAAGTTACAATATGGCTCTTGTACTATATGTTCCATCTTTGTGGATTGAAATTGAGTTTTTTAACAATGGTGTGTGTGTGTGTGGGTTAGTAATGTACAGTTTATTAAACATAAAAAAAGGCTAAATAAAATACAATTGTGACATCTCTTTCAAAATCTAATGATATGCAATAGAGGTTGACAATTATAATCAAAATCAATAACATGAGAATAGTTTGGTTCGTAATACAATATTTCAGTGAGGTATAATTAACCCGGATGGTGGATAATATTGAGTCATTAACACACTCGAGCTAATAGGCACTAATTAGGGGTCAGAGGCTGGTAATAGTCGCTTGTTAATGAGTCATTTTGACCCCTAATGGTGGGTGCTATTAACCTTTCACTGCTCATCACTTTCTGGTATGGTAAGGGTGAGGGAGAGAGGGGTGAGGGGGAGGGGTGAGGGGTGAGGGGGAGGGGTGAGGGGGAGGGGTGAGGGGTGAGATTAAGGGAAGAATAGAAAATGTCAGTACTCTCTCTCTCTCTCTCTCTCTCTCTCTCTCTCTCTCTCTCTCTCTCTCTCTCTCTCTCTCCCATCACACGCCCATTAGGAAACCACAACACCCTCTTAACATTCAGCCTCGATGAAGAAGAAAAAAAATGTGTCTATACGCTGATAAAATGTTAAATGTTGGCTATTCCCGAGAGAAAAATGTTAATGAGAATGTTGGCCCCCAGGAGGTGAAGCCTCCCTCAGACTAATGGGAGGGAAAGATGGGGGAGAGATGAGGGAAGTGGGAGGTGAAGGAGGGAGGGAGAGTGGTGGAGATAGGTGAGGGAGGAAGAAGGTGAGAGAGATGGGGATGGTGGGAAGAAGAAGGGATGGGGGTGATGGGTGAGGGAGAAATGGTGAGGAGGGGAGTGAGAGACATGAGTAAGATGGGAAGGAGAGAGGGGGGGGGTGTGGACTGGAGAGGAAGGAGGGGTATGAGAGAAGAAGAAGAAGAAGAACTTTATCAAGACTAAAACTCACTCACTAAACATAGACTTGAGCAAATCACCAAAAACCTGACAGAAGACCCCAAACGATGGTAATTCCCGAGCAACACGACACTCACACACACACACACACACACACACACACACACACACGTAACATAACACTAACCGACGTCATGATGGAAGAATCAACAAATGGACCAAGAGATGATTGACTGCTTCTCACGTCAGGGAAGAACTGCCCACGAGATAAGACGCCATGGAACTATTGGTTACTCTAAGGAGGATCTACCCACTTGTTGATGAGGGTGTGTGTGTGTGTGTGTGTGTGTGTGTGACCTCCTTTAAACCTCTTTCATCTATCACCTACTTCCAATACTTCCCTCCTCCATCCCTCACTGCCCTCCTTCATTTCCCTCCGGTACTTCCCTCCTCTATCCCTCACCTAACCTAACCTTCTCTCCACTACACAACACACCTGGCCAACACACACACACACAACACACCTGGCCAACACACACATACACAACACACCTGGCCAACACACACACACACAACACACCTGGCCAACACACACACACAACACACCTGGCCAACACACACACACACACACAACACCTGGCCAACACACACACACACACACACAACACACCTGGCCAACACACACACACAACACACCTGGCCAACACACACACACACACACACCTGGCCAACACACACACACACACAACACACCTGGCCAACACACACACACACACAACACACCTGGCCAACACACACACACACACACAACACACCTGGCCAACACACACACACAACACACCTGGCCAACACACACACAACAAAACACCTGGCCAACACACACACACACAACAAAACACTCCATCTAAAAACACACAAAAATAACTGGCCACTCCAACACGGCCTAATAGAGATGTTTGTCTTGTCTCATTAGTTTAATTGGCGTCAGTTATGGCAGCAAGGTGTTAATTATTAGGTTAACAGGTGTGACCACTCAGGTATCTTGTCTTAATTGATGTATTGTGGGGGGTTACAGACAGACAGACAGACACACAGACAGACAGACAGACAGACAGACAGACAGGCAGGCAGGCAGACAGACACGTATATACATGGAATCAATCAATATTACCCAGCATTCCATTTCTGTCTGTCTGTCTGTCTGTCTATCTGTCTGTCTGTCTGTCTCCTACAATGTATTTCACCTCCTCACCTTTCCATCGTTGCCAATTCATTTATCTCTGGCAACCTTCCAAGTCTCCCACCCATCACGACTATCTCCTCCACACCGTCCCTTGGAGACCATATGACGCATCAAGCCTGGCGCCACGGTCTCCTAGGGCCTATGTGTCTCCGTCAAGAGAGAGATAGGAGATATGGAACGTGTTTATTTGGTAGTTGAATATTATAAGTAATTTTCTCGTTGTTTATTAATTATTATCTGTTTATTCTGCTTCTTCTCCTCTCCCTCTTCAATCTCTTCCTCGTCCTCCTGTTTATCTTCATCCTTCTGTTCCCTCTTTCACCTTCCTCTTTACTCTTCACCTTTCTTCTCCTCCTCATTTTCCTCTTTTTCTTCCTCCTTCTCCCTCTTTCCTCTCGTCTCCTATTCTTCGCGCCCCAATCGCTTCCTACTCTCCTACCTCCTGTTCCTCCTATTCATTTTCTTCTTCTCGTCCTCCATTTCCTCCCCCTATTATTACATTTTCGCCCCCAGGCCCGATGTGGGTCAGAGAACTGTAACCGAGTGAACTAATCCCCGAAAAAAAAAAAAGTACAGTTAGTCCGAATGTTGAGGTCAAGATAGTGAAATGTGGTTGGGTGACACCGTAGACTTTCTCGTGGAGTCCGAGTGTTGAGGTCAAGATAGTGAAATGTGGTTGGGTGACACCGTAGACTTTCTCGTGGGGTCAGAGTGTTGAGGTCAAGATAGTGAAATGTGGTTGGGTGACACCGTAGACTTTCTCGTGGAGTCAGAGTGTTGAGGTCAAGATAGTGAAATGTGGTTGGGTGACACCGTAGACTTTCTCGTGGGGTCAGAGTGTTGAGGTCAAGATAGTGAAATGTGGTTGGGTAACACCGTAGACTTTCTCTTGGTGATGCGCTTCTTACGAGTCCTTGAGTTCTTAAGCATTCTAAGGAGAGAGAGAGAGAGAGAGAGAGAGAGAGAGAGAGAGAGAGAGAGAGAGAGAGAGAGTTGGGATGGAGAAATTGATATATATAAACAGACAGACAGATAACAGACAGAGAAAGACAGAAAAGAAGTACTAATACATAGATACAGACAGACAGACAGACAGACACAAAAATAAACAGAGAGAAAGATAGAAATACAGACATACATAAAGAAAGATAGACGGAAAAACAAACGTATAGACAGAACGACTTTTTCACACACACACACACACACACACACAAACACACACACACACACACACACACACTCTGACATTTATTAATACCACAATGCCGCAGACAACATTAACCACACAACACAATTTTTATTTAATACTCAACAACATTTATATGACCAATAGATTTAATGTGATTGACTTTTCAACATTTGTCAACATTTTTCAACATTATTTCCTTTAGTACTTAATTTTAATACCGTGAAACAGATAGATAGATAGATAGGACATACACTCAGACAGGTAAATAGATAGACAATTTAGCATTGATTCCTTTCGTACCTAACCAAACCAAACCTAACCAAACCTAACCTAACCTAACCTAACCAAACCTAACCTAACCGCATTAAAACATAAACAATAAAAATAAAAAACTAACTCTAAAATATAAACATAAATTGTAAATGTTCTGATACGTAAGGTTTAATTCTCATTTGATTTTCGGTGTTGTAACCAAGTGTAGCGTAGGAGGAAATAACTGATGAATAGGCAATGGCAAATCCAAACGAAAAACAACAACATTTTGCATTTTTTTTTCTAATTTTTCAATGATTTCTTTGTTGCAAGGGAGAAAAAACACAATGTAAAAAAAAATGTTTGAGATAATGAATTTCAAAGTATAATTAATAATACCATTGAAAAATATGTTTAATGGTGTGAATTAAAATGTATAATAATTGACCAAACTTAACCTAATCTAACAAAATTAACCTAGTCTCACCAGATTTAACCTATCCTAACTAAATTAACGCAACCTCACTAAAACCTAACCAAACTTAACCTCACCTAACTTAAACATCTCAAAATATACTTTAAGTTAGGTTAAAGTCACGTAAGTTATATAAACAAGGTCTGGTGCATCCATTTTTACATCTATTGAAAAAATAAATAAAAAATTGCATGATATCAGCCCCCCCCCCCCCCCCAGCCAAACCCAAACGGCCAGCGATAGTCATCTTAACAATTACTATCTACCTTTTTTAAGTGATTTTGTTGCAATGTTGCTATAGAAGAAAAAAGGGGGGGGGAGGGTGAAGGTGACGAGGAGGGGGAGGGTGAGGGTGACGGGGAGGGGGGAAGAGAAGAAAAAATATATGATAAAATGAGATAAAAAAAAATACTTTACGTTCAACAATTTGCAGTTATTTGTTGTCACTGATATGGAGCAGAAAATGAATACTGTCCGTGACAATGGAAGGGAGGTGATTCATTGAGAAGTATGCTGTGTTGATACTGACGGTGTTGTGGCGAGAATGTGTTAAATTAAATGAATGAACATTAGTATTTAGATAGCAAGGAGTAAACTGTAAACGAAATAATATGTTGCTAAAAATTAATAAATGCAAAGACGTATATTTGAAAGGTTAATCCAAAGATCATATTGATATAGGAATAAAAAAAAACGAAAAAACAATTCCTAATTATATAAATAGCGAAAAAATAATTAATAAACAATAGTCTTTTCACAAAAAGTATATTCGAAAATTCATTATTTAAGAAAATACATAAATTACAATGAAGAAATTGGCAAATATTTGATTACAAAGTTATTTATAGGACACTAATTTGCAAAAAAAAGGCAAAAAAAATCCAAAGAAAATTAATTTGCAGAAAAACCGAATTTGTTTTTAATATTTGTAATAATAATTGAAATGAAAAATAAACTCTTAAAGGAGGTTAAAAATATATAAATAATATAGAAATAAAAAATAAAAGATAAATAACAAAAAAACAATAAAAAGCAAAAAAATAAAAAAAATATACAATATACGAAAATATTTCAAAAAATAAAGGTATATTGCAAAGAAAAATAGTTTTATTTTGTGCAATGTATTTCACGGTGTTTTCAACTCGAGAAAAACCTGCCAGGATGAGGGTTTTTCCGCTTTGCTTTCATGGAATATATGATGTGGGGGAGCAGCGTCCAGCCTTGGGGGGTGACACCTGACATGACGCTACCTACTGTTTCACTGTTTCGAACCCACCCACACCTATGAATCTTTTGGAGAAGTGAAGCGTGTGGTGCTTCACTGTTTCGGTCTCACATCCATGACCCATTCAAAGAAGTAAAACCCAAACGGTAACTGAACGATGTTTCGTTCCTGCAGGCTGCGAACCCACATACTCGGACCCTAGAAACGAACGAACCTTATCGTGTTCCAGTGAGGTCTGAAGCAACAATTTTGACCCATAATCGATGGGGGATGGGAAGGGAAGGGGGAGGGAGTGATGGGAGAAGGAAAGGGGGAATGGAAGGGGAGGAAAGGGATGGTAGGAAGGGAAGGAAAGGGATGGTAGGAAGGGAAGGGAAAGGATGGGTAAAGGGAAAGGAAGGGGAGTGATGGGGGCAGGACCAGAGAGGCAACACGACCATAAAGCTGTGATAAGATAAGTGACTGAGGATGACACGAGAGAGAGAGAGAGAGAGAGAGAGAGAGAGAGAGAGAGAGAGAGAGAGAGAGAGAGAGAGAGAGAGAGAGGAGGTCGACTGGTAACACGACTTTTGATAACACGGCCATGGTCTTGTTCACCCTCATGCATACATACACACATACATACATACACCATTACATTACAAAACCTTTCCTCATACAAAATACATAAACTTCAATACAGGCGTTAAAGTCGAGTCTTAAGTCAATTATGAAGCCATGTTGTCCGCTGAAGAGAGAGAGAGAGCGCAAGTGGGTCAGGGCGTCAGATAAAAGGAAAATTTGACGTAAGATGTTTTGAGAAGCTGCCTTAGGAACATGGAAAAAAATACTCCCTTATTTTTTCCCCTCTCACGTAACTCTCACAAAGCCAATATTCTAAAAAAATAAAAAAATAATATCGTAATTATGTCTTGTAGCCTTGATAAAATATAATCTTTTTTAAGGTAATAATTTCTTGAACGTCACATTATCAAATATTAATTCCATTTTTTTTTTAATTTATCCACAAATTATATTAAGACTGATGGGAATTTTTTCGGCTTAAGATTTATATATTTTTTTATAAAATATACAAATTCAACACTACTAAAAAAATAAAAAAATAAAAATAAAAATTACATTATTATATGGTACGAGATTTTATCATACATTCATCAGTTCTATAAATACCCCCAAATATTCAGTTCTCAAATTCACTCTGACCATAAATTAAATTGTGACCTAAAAAATATACCTGAATTTAATATCGCAAGTCCCTCTGGTCATAAATTATAACGATATATGAAAATTATATTATACGGGAATGGAGAAAGTCAACGCCCCCCCCACCCCCCCTCCCATCCCACCCCTACCCGACCTCCCGACACCCCACCCCCCGACACCCCGCCCCCCGACACCCCACCCCCCGACACCCCACCTGCAGCGACCATGTCCACCCACGGCTCAACTTTCGCGGTCTGAAAATCAGCTGATGGAATGTAAACAAAGCCGCCATTGTCTCTCCTTACATACATACATACATCTCTTATCACGAGAGACTTAGAAGATAATTATGACCTGCATTAAGGCCTGTCTTGAACTGGATATCATCATCATCATCATCATCATTATTAGTAGTCGTATTATTATTATTATTATTATTATTATTATTATTATTAAGACACTTCCACCATGTCTAATCACTCACCTCTCACCACTCTCCCTCTCACTACCATCATGTCTCACCACTCACTACTCTCCTCTCATCAATCTCCCTCTCACTACCATCATGTCTCACCACTCACCACTCACTACTCTCATCAATCTCCCTCTCACTACCATCATGTCTCACCACTCACTACTCTCATCAATCTCCCTCTCACTACCATCATGTCTCACCACTCACCGTCCCTCTACACCCCCCCCCCCCCCTCACCACTAATCTCTCCCTCGCTTTGTTATTCATGAGGACGACTGATACCTCCCCCCACCTCATAACCCTCCCCCATACCCCCTCATCTTCCCCTCCTTCACCCTCCCCACCTCCACCACCTTCCCTTCCTCCACCATCCCCACCCCCCACCCCCCTTACACATCTGATTAAAATAGATCCGGTAACTCCCTGCTTTTCTCGGTTCCTCGTCACTCACTGCCAGTCACTCGGTCACCCTCAGTTAAGCAAATGAGTGAAAAACATCACCTAAATGGGTCTTCTGTTATAAAGAGACCATTTCCGCCTGACCTTTCACCCGGAGACCTTCTGACCTCTGGCGGTGAGTGAGAGAAGCTGAGGTGTCTAACCCAAACTGTCTCAAAGGTGGGTAGCGATTTTGATGAAGTAGTAGTAGTAGTAGTAGTAGTAGTAGTAGTAGTAGTAGTAGTAGTAGTAGTAGTGATATAATCATTAAAAGTTGTAGTGGTATTATTATTATTATTATTATTATTATTATTATTCACGGTAGTTATCATTATCATTAGAAGTAATATTAATATGACCTCTGGAATATTTTAATCTGTTGTTATATTTCCCTTCACGTTAAATCATCTGTGTTGCTTTAATAATAAAAATAAATTTATGGGAGTCAGAATAAAAAAAAATACGCATGTTACAAAAATAATACATCTTTATACAACAACCAAATAAATGCAATATACAACATTCTTTTTCAACCACCCTGTATACGGTTAGTTTAGTTTAGATTAGATTAGGTTAGGTTAAGTTAGGTCAGGTTAGGTTAGGTTTGGTCAGATTAGGTCAGGTCAGGTTAGGTCAGGTTAGGTTAGGTTAGGTGAAGTTAGGTTAGGTTAGGTCAGGTTAGGTCAGGTCAGGTCAGGTTAGGTTAGGACAGGTCAGGTTAGGTTAGGTTAGGGCAGGTCAGGTTAGGGCAGGTTAGGTTAGGGCAGGTTAGGTTAGGTTAGGTTAGGTTAGGGCAGGTCAGGTTAGGTTAGGGCAGGTTAGGTTAGGTTAGGTTAAGTTAGGTCAGGTCAGGTTAGGTCAGGTTAGGTTAGGTCAGGTTAGGTTAGGTTAGGTTAGGTGAAGTTAGGTTAGGTTAGGTCAGGTTAGGTCAGGTCAGGTTAGGTTAGGTTAGGTCAGGTTAGGACAGGTCAGGTTAGGTTAGATTAGGTCAGGTTAGGTTAGGGCAGGTCAGGTTAGGTTAGGTTAGGTCAGGTTAAGTTAGGTCAGGTCAGGTTAGGTTAGGTTAGCACATCTTCATTCTTCAAAACACAATGTCATTCTCAAGTCAATAGTACACACTCAACTCTCACCCACCACCACAACACCCAGCAGGTGATAAGGAACTTTCTCAGAGGAGGAAAATTACCCACGAAATACTTCTCCTTATCAGTGTTATCAATCAGGGTTGTGTTATGGAGCTGATGTGGTGTGTGTTATGTTGACGTGTGTTGAGGGAGTGTTTGGTAATGTGTGCAGACAAATAGTGTGCAATCAGAGTCTCTCTCTCTCTCTCTCTCTCTCTCTCTGACCCCCCCCCCCCCCATATCTCCTTCCTCCCCTCCTACATTCCTCCTCCTCCTCCTCCCCCCATTCTCCCTCTTCCTTCCTCCTCCAGGTTCTCTTCAGACGCCCAACACTCAAACAGTTTCAAGTTGTTTGATTGTTCCACACACAATTGGAGAGCCAGAGGTCACTTCTCACCCTCTCTTGCTCGTTAAATACTCCCAAAAGACTGTATACCTTAACCTAATCCCTCAAATATAGGTTAGGTTAGGTTGGTGTTAGGTTGGTGTTAGGTTAGACTGGTGTTAGGTTAGGTTACGTTGGTGTTAGGTTGGTGTTAGGTTAGGTTGGTGTTAGGTTAGGTTGGTGTTAGGTTGGTGTTAGGTTAGTGTTAGGTTAGGTTGGTGTTAGGTTAGGTTGGTGTTAGGTTAGGTTAGTGTTAGGTTAGGTTGGTGTTAGGTTAGACTGGTGTTAGGTTAGGTTAGGTTGGTGTTAGGTTAGGTTGGTGTTAGGTTGGTGTTAGGTTAGGTTACGTTGGTGTTAGGTTGGTGTTAGGTTGGTGTTAGGTTAGGTTGGTGTTAGGTTGGTGTTAGGTTGGTGTTAGGTTAGGTTAGTGTTAGGTTAGGTTGGTGTTAGGTTAGACTGGTGTTAGGTTAGGTTAGGTTGGTGTTAGGTTAGGTTGGTGTTAGGTTGGTGTTAGGTTGGGTTAGTGTTAGGTTAGGTTGGTGTTAGGTTAGACTGGTGTTAGGTTAGGTTACGTTGGTTTTAGGTTAGGTTGGTGTTAGGTTAGGTTACGTTGGTTTTAGGTTAGGTTACGTTGGTTTCAGGTTAGGTTACGTTGGTGTTAGGTTAGGCTGGTGTTAGGTTAGGTTGGTGTTAGGTTGGTGTTAGGTTAGGTTACGTTGGTTTTAGGTTAGGTTACGTTGGTTTTAGGTTAGGATGTTGGTAGTTTTCCGTAGACCTCTCAACTTAATCCATTTTTACCGTCATAAAAATAAAGTCATCATCACAGCCTTACAACAAACACGAGAACTGGGTCACCAACTGTTCTAAACCTCACTTGAACAATATAACTCCCTCGAGGGGTAACAATCTCCCTCACCCAAGTCAAGTAAGACAGGTAAATGGGGCTGATTAACGTACCTATAAAAAGATTCTCCTTAAGACAGGTGTAATTGGTCGATTGAAAACAGGTGTTGATCCTCCACAATGGCATAAAGAGCCCATTGTTAGCTGCTGTCGAGAGAAGATCTTTCAAAAGGACAAAGTTGAAGCGTCGACACAATGGCGTCAACAGTGGTGTCCTCCCTGTGTTCTGGGGGAGGGGAGGGGAGGGGAGGGGGAGGGGAGGGGAGGAGGGGAGGGGAGGGGAGGAGAGGAGGGGAGGGGGAGGGGAGAGGGGAGGGGAGGGGAGGGGGAGGGGGAGGGGAGGGGAGGGGAGGGGAGGGAGTGATCACCTGAAGATAAGACTCCCTATCTTACTTCACCTTGAGATTAACTAACATAAATTAACCTAACCTAACCTAACCTAACCTAACCTAACTAAGCTAACAAAAACTTACGTTATAGCCTAACCCTAACCAAAAACTAACGCTAACCTAACCTAATCTAACCTAACCTAATCTAACCTAACCTAACCTAACCTAACCACCCCAGGTGACGTTAGGATGTTTAATCATCATGTGAAATAAATTAAGGAGGTAATCATCAGATAATAACAGAAAATAGATATAAAACACATCAAAACACCCCCTCCCCCCCCCCTCTCTCTCTCTCTCTCTCTCTCATGTAATCACCTGGGCTACAGACTCAGGTGTTTGGTAACTAAGGGAATCTCTTGTGTTGCAAATAGATACATTAATAAACACATTGTATACCGACACCCCTCCACCTCCTTCACCGACACTCATCTCCCTCCACCACCGTCCCTCCCCCTCCTTCACCAACACCCCTCCACCTCCTTCACCGACACTCATCTCCCTCCTTCACCGACACCCCTCCACCTCCTTCACCGACACCCCTCCACCGACACCCCTCCCCCTCCTTCACCGACACCCCTCCACCTCCTTCACCGACACTCATCTCCCTCCACCACCGTCCCTCCACCACCGTCCCTCCCCCTCCTTCACCGACACCCTTCCACCTCCTTCACCGACACCCATCTCCCTCCACCACCGTCCCTCCACCACCGTCCCTCCCCCTCCTTCACCGACACCCCTCCCCCTCCTTCACCAACACCCATCTCCCTCCACCACCGTCCCTCCACCACCGTCCCTCCTCCTCCTTCACCTACACCCCTCCACCTCCATCTCCACTACCTCCACCATTCCCACCACCTCCACCACCGTCCCTCCCCCACCTCCACCACCGTCCCTCCCTCTCCTTCACCTACACCCCTCCATCTCCACTACCTCCACCATTCCCACCACCTCCACCACTTTCCCCTCCACCATCTCTCCGTCTTCAAAGGCCACTCTGCTTGTGACGTTGGTTGGTTGGACAAAAACTCTTTGGTTAGGTTAGGTGAGTTTTTGTCCAACCCTCCATCGTATCATTACTTGTTGATACATACCTGTTGACTGTAGTTCTGGTGTGTGGGGGGGGGGGGGGGGGAGCCGTTATAGTGTAGCAGAGATACGACATGAATGAAACAGTCAAACAGTCTCTCAACAGGTTCATGACTCGCTGATCGAACCATTGAAACTTCTCATACTCCGATTGGCCGAACCACTGAAATTGCAAATAAGCGAGTGTGTTTCATGCTTCAGTTAACTATTGAATCTGCTAGTAAACGAGACCGATTCGTGCCCTAGTGGTTCATGCTCAGATGACCTCGAACACATGAATTAGGAAGCAAGGAAGACAGATTGATCCATGACTCAGTAGTTTGAAACCCAATGAAGCCACAACCAAGCGAGATCGATTCATGCCTCAGTGAATCAATAAAACTTAAGTCAACAAGAGAGAGAGAGAGAGAGTGGTTCATGCCTCGCTGAACTCGAAGCAGTGAACCCCTAAGGGAGTCAAAGTTAGGCGGCGTGTAATGGGATAAGCGGTGGCAGTAACTGAGTTGTGAGGGTTAGCTGGTGGATGGCGCTTGTTCATTCCTCGTCTAAATTGTATTGTTTCACTTTCTATTTCAGATTTTTTTAACTGAAATATTACAGGAGGTAAGTTTCATTCCTCACCTGTCTTCTTTTACGTCACATTACTTTTTATCTGAAGCACTACAAGAGAGAAGTTTTCGTTATCTTCCTATATTTTCCTTTTTCGCGTTAAGGTTTATCTTTTCTCTTCTGAAACACAAAAACA
Organism: Homarus gammarus; assembly: GCA_958450375.1. NCBI lineage: Eukaryota > Metazoa > Arthropoda > Malacostraca > Decapoda > Nephropidae > Homarus > Homarus gammarus. The sequence continues at coordinate 3,939,745 of CAUDMG010000190.1, read as the reverse complement.
GAAAGATTTTACAGGTGACTGGCACAGTTCTCACACCGCCTTCACTTTTGGGATTTTATTCACTCTATTGGTGATGGGATTTTGTCAAGTGGAAAACAATACCTGACGAAATTTTCTTAATTTTATTTATTTTTTGTTCCGGTCAGAATTTGTTCAGTGAGAGATTTGTCAGTCGAGAATTTTTCTCTGTTGGAATTTGGTTCAATGGAAAAATGTATGGCTCGTCTGTCGGAGTTTTCCTCTTGGGTGGGGTTCTGTCCAGCGTCACTTCGTCCACCCAGCTGCGGCAGGTCCAATAAAATACCTGAGTATACTACCTGCCAGGACCCCCCCCCCCCCCAACCCCTCAATACCAACCCCCAGAACCCACCTAGGGCACCACCCCGCTCCCCAGCTGGTCGTTAGTGAGGGCTAACAAGCTGCTGGGTGTCCTGGGGGGAGGGGGGGTGAGGGGGGTCCCAGGAGGTGCTAGGGGTTAGAAGGGCGTTGGGTCGGGGTGATGTCCAGGGGATTGTTGGGTATGGGGAGGGGTGAGGAGGGGTGAGGAGGGGTTGTCCGTCGCTCGAGCAAAAGAGAGAGAGAGAGAGAGAGAGAGAGAGAGAGAGAGAGAGAGAGAGAGAGAGAGAGAGAGAGAGACTTGAATTCTCAAAGATTCGTAACAAGATTCTTTCCGTTTTAACTGGATCTGTGAGAACCTAATTGACTGCCTCACTTTAAACCCACGCATAAACAAGGTGGCCCATTTTTCTGTTTGTTTTTCTAATCAATCAGGTGATCGATCTGTTCTTTGTCACTCCCTTCACCCTCCAGCGCTACTACAGGAGGACACCAGAGGACCCAAAGAAAACCTCACACGTTTTGGTATAGCATGGCCATAAAACTACCCTGAGATCTACCGGGTTTATACTTTATTTTATCCACACAAACGGGGAGAAGAAAGAGGAGGAGGAGGAGGAGAAGAAAGAGGAGGAGGAGGAGAAGAAAGAGGAGGAGGAGGAGGAGAAAGAGGAGGAGGAGGAGAGATCCCCAAATCACGAGTCACTACAACATCTTAATCTGGCATTCTCAAACGTTCATAAGATAATCCCTAACTCTCAGCCTCACTTATACTATTACGACCCAAAGAATGTATCCCACAATGGCTTCCAAATGGTGTATATATAGAGACGTTTACCTTGAGTGAATGGGGTCTGTCAGTCTCAATTACGTGAGGTTGGGAGAGCGTGTAAGGGGCAGGAGGAGGTGTGCTGTAGAGCCGTGACCTGCACTGTCTATGTATACATGCACACTATTTAACTGCACTTCTATACATACACTGACCCCCTTTGTAAACCTCTATGACGCCTCTATCTATCTATCTATCTATCTATCTATCTCACCTGTCGACAACCGAGCTATACCTGGCGTACACACACCATCGTCAGGGCCACCACTTTGAGTCGTGTGGTGATGTGATAGAAGAGGAAACTGAATCATGAGACTTTTATGCCGCTATCCTACACACCTCTCCCTCTCCCTCTCCTCTCTAGTCTTCTCTCCCCTCCTTTCCTCTCTCCTCTCCTCTCCTCTTTCCCTGCATCATCCACACCGCCAAACACACATCAACCAACACAGCCACCCACAACCACACCACTCACTCACTCAACACAACCATTCACAACTACCCACAACCACAATCACACCACAAACACCCAGCTAACACAACCATTCTCAACCACAACTACACCACAACACCTACCCAACATTCACACAGGTTCCTCCGCCCTTCACCGATACGATAACACACTCTCTCTCTCTCTCTCTCTCTCTCTCTCTCTCTCTCTCCCTCTCTCTCTATCTCTCCCTCTCTCTCTCCCTCTCTCTCTCTCTCTCTCTCTTTACAGAAGTCCCCTATAATTTAATTAGCGTGGCTTCATTCAAATATTCTCTGCATGAAATAAAAAAGAAAATATATTAGATATTTGATGTAGATAGATAGATAGATAGATAGATAGATAGATAGACAGATAGATAGATAGATAGATAAGCAAATAACCAGACTGAAACAGAAACATGAAAAGATACAAAGCGCTGTTTACATACCCACCCAGGGAGTCGTGTGTACTGCCTCAAGATGTTTACAATCACGAGAAAACTTTGTTATATCTTTTCGTATTTATTTCCCGATGGTTACCTGAACTGCATATTTACATAAATTGACTATACAAAATTGAAAATGTCAAATAACTAAAAAAAAAAGTGAAAATATAATAAAAAAAACGACAAGTCATAATATATTTTGGCGGGCTCGGTGCTGTGAATCTCCGTGGGTAGATGTGTTGCCTAACGCTGAATATGCACAAAATGATCCCTCGCCCCGTCAGTCTCAACCAACGTACAGGCTATATCCCATAAAATCCTTGAGGGGGCGGAAATTTTCACTGACGTTACTCGATAAAATAAAAGAGAATATATATTTTATCGTGGGTAAATAGCGTTCTCAGTTTCTTAAAATATCGTACGTGAGAATTTGTTTTGTCCGTAACTGAGGAAGCGGTAACCCCTAACTTCAGCTGGTACTCAATCATGACGACTAATATACTGTTCTGAGACTACTGTGACAATACTGTTTCTTTTTCTCACTGATAAGAATACATTGTAGTGGATATCTCCCCTACAACTGCCGATTGTCGCTGACTAGCCGACCCTCTTCGAATTCCCCAGCTTACGCCTCGTGGTCTAGGTCAGCAACCAGCGCCGCCTAACAAGGTGGAGGTCAACTATCAACCCACGCCTGCCCCCGCTATATAAGACCTCACCCCGCCGTGACCCTCCTCTTCTACCTACAGCCACCAGCAAGCAACACCTCTGCTCCTGCCTGGCGGCTCTCACTCCCGCCGGCGACTATGGCGTCCCACAAGCTGCGTGTCCTCCTCTGAGCACCCTCGCCAACCAGCTCTCTCTACTCCACGCTTGTATCCATGCTGCCTCTTCCCAGCACCAAGCTGCATTGTACATCCAATACAAGATGCATACAGAGAGCACATTGTGAGTGTCCTTTCTCCAACCATCCTGAGTGTGAACCAATATCTCAAAACCCCACAACATTTACTGTAGAATCTAATATCGACGCTATATTTAACCTGATGCACCGAATTTTCTTTAAAAAGATTCACAAGATAAATATTCCTCGTATTACACCGATTCTTTGCCCTAAACTAGACACATTCACTTAACACCAAATAGGAGACAATTACACCGAGACACCACCTTAATTAAGACACGTTCACGACCACGAGATAAAATTATGTTTGAGAATCTTGTCCCCAAAGTATTTCTCTGACGCCTGTAATATTTTTGTTTAGTTTCACCAACACAATACACCTCGATAGTTGCAAGAGTTATGACCCAGAGGAGATATTTTGACCTCTGACATTCCTGTACTGTACTCGTGACCTTTATAAAGAGGGTTTGTGCTGGCTGGGTTGTCTTCCAGCCTGACGGGACGCAATTGAAGGCAAGTTTGATAAGAGTGTGTGTGTGTGAGTGTGTGTGTGTGTGTGTGTGTAGTGTGTGTGTGTGTGTGTGTGTCACCTGTACGACTAGGAAGGAAAAGTTGACACATTTGCGCTGAGACAGACATCTAGGACGACTCACAGCTAGACAGACCCGCAAGACAGACCACTCACCTCTCATAGACAGACCACTCACCTCTCATAGACAGACCCGCAAGACAGACCACTCACCTCTCATAGACAGACAGACTCACCGACACGTACTGCCATTTCACGTCATGGAGCGTATGAAGAAAAATAACACGTCCCAATTTTTTTAAATATAAACCCTGATTCACGGAGGGGGAAGGGAAGGGGGAGGAAGGGGCAGGAAAGGGAGAAGGATGCAAGGGGGGTAATGGGAAGGAGAGGAAGGAGAAAGAGAGGAAATGGGGAAGGAGATGGGGAGGAAGGAAGGGAGAAGGGAGGGGAAGGGGATTTTTTTTCCATCATCTCCCTCCCACTCCCTCTCTTTTTTCCCTCCTCTCTCTCTCTCACCCATACTCCCCATATCCCTCCCATTCGCCCTCCCCACCCCCTCTCAAATTCCCCTCCCCAACCCCACTTCTCTCCCTTCCCCTCCTACGTACCCTCTCCCACCCCTCTTTTCTCCCCTAACACCACCCCTCTCCTATAATGGTTGCCTCTCGTGTAACGAGGATGGCCGGCCCAAGGGCCACCTAGGCGTGAATTTGTTTAAGGTGTAGAAGCTGTCGCCAACACAACAACCACGCCCTGAGTTAACGAGTTGCATAACCCAGTGTCAAGAAATAATCCGAGAAAACCGGACAACTAGTCCAACTGCACTGGTTAACCATTACCCCGGAACACGATCCGCAAATCGATTAACATCCAGGTTCCCAATTACTGCTGGGTAGACAGAGGCAAATGGCGTAAAGAAACTTGCCCCTCTATAATTAAATGGGACTGGAAAGCAGATTCCCAAGTCGATCAACAAGTTTGTCGTTCTCCTCCTCCTACCCATCCCCTTCTTCTGAGTCCCCTTCTTCCTCCTCCTCATCCTCCCCTTCCTATTCCTGACCATTACACCACAGGTCGCCACACCTTATACCCAACCACTCAATTGGCCTCCAGCCTCCCCCAATAGCCACACCTTCGCCGCCATTTTATTACCATAAAATGAAATATCCTAATACATAAGTAGCTATCCTACCTGTGTTGAATTAGTTGAGCCGCAGATCTATGCAGCATGCAGTGACTGTTGCCTCATAGTCAATATCTGCAGCTGTTGTCGGCTTTGGGGTCGATGCTCTCGTTCCCCTGAGGCAGAGCAAAGCCAACCTAAGGAGAGAGAAGGACAGTCGACATCTCATCCAGGCTGTAACATAACTTCTGGGCTGCTGCTTCTGTTCGGATAGCACATCCGCGAGTCTGGAGTAGAAGCATCTTGCACTTGGTCCTATCCCAACAGAGGTTGTGAACGCCAGAGGAGTGAAGCTGCCTTGATCAACGTTCTGAATTCTCTCCCCGTATTCCCTTATCTTGTCGTTCTCATTCCTCCTGTGTGCAGCATCGACAGCTAAGTTACGGTGACATGCGGCCATGGGATAAAAAATCCTGATGTCGAAGAAGGCTCGCTGTCCCCGCATCCAGAATCCTCAAGCACTGACGTCAACACGGGCTTCGTTGTATGTGTTTGAAGTCCTATGTTGAAAATTCTCACCGTCCAATGGAAGGGGGAGCGGTTCTACCCTGACATCACGACAGATTTACTTCAACATATTTGCTGTGAGGTTCCTTACTTCATCATGCCTCATGCATATGAAGCCCCCTTTCTTGCACACTGTGGCGTGATCGACGTCATAGGAAGAGCCACACACGCATTGGAAGGGCAAACCTTCTACTGGCCTACCTTACCTTAGAGCAATGGCATCTGTAAATTCTTGTTTATTGAGACTGAAACCATTTGCCCTTATCGATAACGTAATTAACCAGTTTGAGGCGCCCACCTCCTGTGCTAGCTACTTTTTTTTTTCAAATTCTCTGGTACTTGCAGCATCAGTTGCTGCAACTTATCACTTTGGCCGTGCTGTCGTTCTGTCGTAATGGACCGTCGAATCTTGTTTACTTCGCTGGTATCCACCTCCCCTGTTGCGTTCTGAGCTATTATGTGGTCCGTGAGGGCTGCCGTGAGCTGAACTGAGTTTTGATGTTCGGTGGCAGCAAACTTCCTCCCAGTCTCGGTGGTCGTGCAAGGAGTGATCTTTCTGCTGGGGTTAAGTGAAGATGTTTCACTAATTTGGGAATGAAATTGACGCTGATAGCATCTTCCAGAGGGTGGAGGAGAGGTCCGATATCAGGGATAGTGCGCATCAAGTCGCTTGACTCCATGGGTGAATGCCGCAAAAGCCGCATGTGGCTTTGTGTTAGCAATATCAGACGGAGACCCTCCCACATCCACTCATCTTTCCTCCCACATCTACTCACCCTCTTACAATCTCCTCCCCACCTACCTATTAACCCTCTCCACCCCTATTCCCTCCCAGACCTACTCACCCCCCTACTCTCCCCTCCCCACCCCTCCTACTCTCCCCTTCCCACACCCCCTACTCTCCCCTTCCCACACCCCCTACTCTCCCCTCCCCACCCCTCCTACTCTCCCCTTCCCACACCCCCTACTCTCCCCTTCCCACACCCCCTACTCTCCCCTACCCACCATCCCATGGCGTCGACCCAGGCTTGTCCCTCTTCAAGTAGCTGTATTGATTCTTCAACCAGCGATCTATATCAAGATATGTCCCCCGCCTGTCAGTCCGTCTGTTTGTTCGTCTGTCTGTGTCTGTCAGTTTGTTCTGTCTGTTCATGTGTGTGTGTGTGTGTGTGTGTCTCGCCTCTCTTCGCCCGCCTGTCTTCGCCTTCCTCCGCTCGCCCGTCTTCTTCGCCTTCAATATGAACATTTACGTGACTTCAACAAATTATTTTGTTTTAATTAATTTAAATTGGTGATCAACTATCTGTGGTGATCAGCTGTTTGTGGTGATCAGCTGTTTGTGGTGATCAACTATCTGTGGTGATCAGCTGTTTGTGGTGATCAACTATCTGTGGTGATCAGCTGTTTGTGGTGATCAGCTGTTTGTGGTGATCAGCTGTTTGTGGTGATCAACTATCTGTGGTGATCAGCTGTTTGCGTTGATCAGTTTGTGGTCAGTACAGAATATGGGGAAAGAGAAAGATATATTGCAAATTTATTGAATTGATTGAGAGAGAGAGAGAGAGAGAGAGAGAGAGAGAGAGAGATCTTCCCCCTCTATAATGGGACTGGAAAGCAGATTCTCAAGTCGATCAACAAGTTTGTCGTTCTCCTCCTCCTACTCCTACCCCTCCCCTTCTCCTCCTCTCCCTACCCCTCCTCCCCTTCCTACCCCCCTTCCTCCTCCCCTCCTTCGGCGTCCCCAAGCTCCTCTTCACCACCACTTAAGTTTATCTCCAGGGCGTCTTAGTTAGCTCTCGACATCCTTAAATTAGTTCTCATTGCACGCCAGTTAGCCCTCACATACATACATACATACATCCATGCATACATACATATACATACATACTGTACATACACACTATACATACATGCATGCATACATACATACATACATACAACATACACACACACTGTTACGCCGTCTCTTAATTTACTTCAATATCCAGGTTCTCGGTGTAACCAAACAAAAAAAGTGAAGTAAATTAAAAGGGAATAAAAATAAATAAAGTAAACCTTTAAGAATTTAATTAATTAAATATTAACACAATAAAGAGCCTCGTAGGCTGTCACAACAAATTGATTCACCATCAAAACTTTTAAGACACAAGTGATACAAAACATCGAAAGAATAAAAATAAAGCATTGGATTACGTTAACACTGCATAAACATATAAAAACTAACACTGAAATTAACTAACGTGAAACAACACTGAATTACTTAAATGTAACGAAGCAAATACTGATGGACACAGAGACATAAATAGGTACTCACAGATATACCACATTGGTGGCGACAGGAACAACACAAATAAATTAAGTATAAGTAACAGGTGACGAGTGTCACTCAAAGGATGTGAACTGTATGACAAGAGGACAAGAGGACTGAACTAACTCCGTCAGTTGGTGGGTCCTATATATAAGGTCGGCTCCCGCCACGCGACCCGCCGGTGGGTCGTTTAACGATGCAGATGGTCGTTAGAGAACAAAGAATGCTGGTTACAATACAAAATGGGTTTGAACAAATAATAACAGTTAAAACCTTAACAGCACAGGGTAAGGTGACTAGATTATATAATAGTAAATACAACACATCATTACAGGAATAATATGGAACATGGAAGCACGTTATATAAAAAAAATAGAAAAATACGACACGGTCGTAACAATGCATACCTGTACGTACATACATACATACTGTACATACATACATCCATCCATACATACATACATACATACTGTACATACATACATACAAACATCAGGTTATGTGAAGTTAAGTTAGGGTAGGATAGGATAGGTGGTCAGGGGTCCTAATTTCCTACTGTACTACAAAATCCCTCAATGATGCCATAGTGTCCCGTTAATGTTAGTTTTAAACATTATACCAATATAGCTTACCTCACCTAACCCACCCACACACGACCCCAATTGACTTCCCAATCAAAATATACAAGGAGTTTGCAGTCGAACTTGCCACCCCCCTCTGTTCTATTATTAATGCATCCCTCAGACAAAGCAAATGCCCTAATGAATGGAAAACCGCATTTGTCACCCCCATCCCCAAGGTCACCACCCCACAGTCCCCTAACGACCTCAGGCCAGTTGCCATTACCCCCATACCCAGTCTACTTTGTGAGGACTTTGTTTTTGAGTGGGCATTTGCCAGTATCTATCAGTCAATTGATCCACAGCAATTTGGCAATATGAGGACCTCCTCTACATCACACTGCTTGGTGAGCTTTCTGGATTTTCTGCACAAAAACTTGCAGAAACGTAAGACATCACTGGCCGTTGCCCTTGTGGACTTCAGGAAGGCCTTTGACCTTGTTGATCACTGCACTGTTATCAACAAGGCTATTGCACTAGGGCTGCCCACCAACCTGGTCTCATGGCTCACTGATTTCTTGAGTGGACGTCGCCAAGCAGTGAGGTATCAGGGCTTGGTCTCTACATTCCAACACCTCACCTGCGGTGTTCCCCAGGGGACCAAGATGGGACCACTGTGCTTCCTCATCCTGATCAACGACGCTCTATCGGACACTCCTCACAGGTGGAAGTACGTGGATGACTGCACTGTGGGGGTTTCAGTGGACAACACCGCACCAGACTACTCATCGCTCCAAGGCACCCTGGACAGGCTATAGGCATGGACTACGGAGAACAAGGTCACAATCAACCACACCAAAACCGTAGTCATGCACATCAATACCGCCACCACTCCAGTGCAAGCCCCAGCAGTCACAGTGGGTGCCCATCCTCTCCAGCTGGTGCAGTCTGCCAAACTCCTGGGTGTAACTATAGAAAACAAACTTGACTGGAGGGCCCATGTAAATAACACAGTCAAGGCAGCCTAGTACCGTCTCTGCATGCTACGAAGACTTAGGTCACTTGGGACACCCACGCCAGAGCTGAGGACCATCTACAACGCCTTTATTCTCCCCAAACTAACGTATGCGTCACCAGCCTGGTCGTCTTCTCTCAACTCCACCCAACAACGTCAGCTAGAGAAGGTACAGAAAAGGGCCTGCAGAATCATGCACGGCGCAGAATACTACGGCTACACCAACGCTCTCTCCAGCCTGGAAATGCCATCCCTCGGTGACCTCCACCACCAAGCACTGGAAAGGTTTGGCCGTGGACTACTGCACCACCCTCGCCACCTCCTGCAGCCCCCCACCCAACTCGCGCAGTCCGCCACTGCAACAAAGTTCAGCCCATAAGAGCCCGCACCGATAGATATAAGAACAGCACCATCCCATCTATTGTTAAAATAATAAACAACTCCTGATTTATGTACTGTACAACCCTGTAAATGTATTCAATGCATATTATATCATTATGTCTAAATCAAATGTAAGTCTGTATATTTTCAGCCACCGTCTGCAACTCTATTAATAAACCGTTTATTATTATTATTATTATTATTATTATTATTATTATTATTATTACACACACACACACACACACACACACCACGTACACACACACCACGTACACACACACACACCACGTACACACACACACCACGTACACACACACACACACCACGTACACACACACCACGTACACACACACACCACGTACATACACACACACACCCACGCTACAGATCATAATACAGATGACTTTAAAAAATCAATAATACCACCATAAGCGAGAACCCGGAGTCGATTGGGTGGAAGAGGTGGCGGTGGGTGGTGGGTGGGTAGGCAGGCAGGACGGCAGGAAATAGGGATATTACCTCCCCACTAGCTACCTGGGGAGGAAAAGGGGAGAGGAGGGGGAGGGGAAAGGAAGGGCAGATTTATGTCCCTCCTATTTAAGATGGGGAGAAAGTGAGGTGAGGGGAGAAAGTGAGGTGAGGTGAGGGGAGAAAGTGGGGTGAGGGGAGAGAGTGGGGTGAGGGAAGAGAGTGAACAGGTAAAAGGTAAGGTCTTGTCACCAGGTCTCCTTCAGGTGTTGTGGTAAAGGTTAGGTTAGGTTGGGCTAGCATTAGAACACCTACAATTATGTATATACAGTAACAAAAAAATATATATATATACTTAAACTCTATTTGTATATATGACCTAAATATTACAGTAACATACATACCTGTCCCCCAAGCTGTTCATCGTCACTGGTAAATGATATATATATACACGGTTTTCCCTCTTAGCATTTCACCCTACTGTCCTGGGATACTTTCTCCTTTACCCTCGAGAAATTAAGGAACCTGTCGTTGTTCACCCATTAATATATATCTACGAAGAACAGGAACTTAACACTGATCTAAATAGCCCACAATATCAACCAAATACTTCATAATAGACTGAACGAGCACAAGGTTAGCCTCAGAAACAATTATAGTTAGTTAAATGGGTAAACAAGGGTGGTGGGTTTTTTTAAAAGACTATTCATTAAGCTAGGTGAGGGAAGCTTTGACGTCACTTGTTCCAACACTCTCAGGAGGCGGAAAGGGAGTAACTTTTATAAAGGCACACACAAACTTTCCTCTTACACATGTATGTACAGTATATCCTACTTTGAGGTGTCTTAACTTCTCCCGCCTTCCCTTTTATGTCGCCTCCAAGTAAACACACGAGTTTAATATAATTTATTTTTTCTTGCTACCCGGGATATTATATTACAATTATTATTATATTTATTATTATTACTATGATTATTAAAAATATTATTATTATTATTATTATCAAAATTTACATCGGTCGTGTACTGTGCCTCAACAAATGTCAAGTGGCCCACAAGAAGCCAAGATTGAGTGAAACGTTATCTGTATAAATAAGTTAAAAGAAGTTAACTTACCTGTGGCTGTTGACGAAGAGCCCGTCAGGTGAACCCAGGTGAACACTGCAGAACCTAGGTGAACACTGCAGAACCCAGGTGAACACTGCAGAACCTAGGTGAACACTGCAGAACCTAGGTGAACACTGCAGATCCTAGGTGAACACTGCAGAATCTAGGTGAACCCAGATGAAGGAGCTTGTGTACCATGCCTCTTAACGCGTTTTCACTTCGCTTGTCACAAACACATTTATGTTCACGTTGTCATCATTCACTTAACAATTTTACTCTTTTCACCAGTTTTCTTCATCATATTCACAGGTAAAATAATCCACAAAGTTGATGACTGTATTAAAATCATTCGGTCAGGTGACGTGTGCCAAGCGTCCTCTGCAGCCGAAGGAAGTCTACGGGGGCCATTTGTGGTGGGTGGGTTCGTACACAGGGGGCTTTTGTTTACCTGCGGGGAATATGTTGTATCTTATCTCAGATTTTATTATCGAGAATGTCCAAGCGTTGGTTTTATTAGATAAAATTTGAATTACGGGTCATTGCTGCCTCAGTGTGTGGAGGGGGGCTGCTGTACGGTGGCAGGAATCATCCAAATATAACACGACTGTACTCCTTATCTTCTATTTTTTCGTTTTACATTTATAAACACTTACAATAACAAAAAAAAATTAAAACACTATTGCAAACCTGTAGCTGGGTGAATCGTGCACCGTCTCTGTACGTCTGGCAGCGAGTACAAATTATTCAGGGAAAAACGTGTCACAATTACGAGAAATATTGTCAGTCAAACAGTCAATATTCAGTGGAAAGTAACAAAATGTGAATATATGAGAGTTAAATGTTTCATCGACATGACTACGTAGACTTTAGACTATATGACTTTGTAAGAGGCTTGAGAACATAGGTCGCAATAACTAGACTTAAAAAAAATCAGAAAGGCGTTTATAAATAAGTTATTTAGTAAGTTTCAGACAGTGGCCTTTACAAGACTGAAATGAAGTTACAGACAAGACTTTTAACTACAAGTAAAAATGGCTGAAAAAATATATATCCAAGACTTTCTCACACGGGAACAATATTACCGTAAGCCTAAAGTTTCAGAAACGTACAAAAAAGTGTCAGACACGTACATAAAAGTTCCAGACACGTACATAAAAGTTCCAGACACGTACATAAAAGTTCCAGACACGTATAGCAACTGCAATATAAGTAGGCCGAGTTAAAGGTCCCAAACACGATCTTTCAAACCACAGCCAATATGAGTGAGATTCCCCCGCGACCGACCCCCAGGCCACTCAAATATTTATAAATGTGTTACGTTGATTTCACCCACATTCGTTTTAACACATATGTATTATTCAGGACCTTACATATCTTACAAAAAAAATAAAGCTTAAGATGATGATAAATCTACTTGTATAAATACTGTAGTACATAAAGCGTAAATAATTCACATTAAACCTTTTTTAAGTTATATCACGCTCAGGAAACTCCCTTAAAAAAAAAAAAAAAATCTAGGTATAAAAATGTGTATCGTGAACAGGGGATAGTGCTATTTAAACTAGTGATTTATTTATTTTGAAACCTAAAAAAAAATTAAGTTTAGGCTACGCAAGATTAGGTTTGGGTTGATAAATTTTGTTGGAAAAATAAATGTTCCAGCAGTCTCGTGTTGGCTATTCTCACGTTTCATAATTACCAAGGTAACCTAACCTAACCTAACCACCCCCCCCCCCCCCCCCACACACAAAGAACAGAGCCAAACCTAACGTTTCTCATATATGGGAATACATTATTTTTCCAACTTCATTTAACATCCCATTTACGTAGCGACTTCCAAAAAATTAATCATAGATATTTGCTTTTATCTTATGGTGCTGTGACAACCTTTTCTACAATTCTCGTGTGACATTCAACATGATAACGCTTTGAATGTCCCTAACAATTAAACTACTGTGTACAGGACAAAAATGCGACCTTGACTCGGCCTGTTATTGGTCGTGTTAACATAATGCTTATACCACGAGAACAAGTTGTCTACCTATATTATTCTGCCTCAATAAACCACGTATCTGTATTATTCTGCCTCAATAAACCACGTACCTGTATTATTCTGCCTCAATAAACCACGTATCTGTATTATTCTGCCTCAATAAACCACGTATCTGTATTATTCTGCCTCAATAAACCACGTATCTGTATTATTCTGCCTCAATAAACCACGTATCTGTATTATTCTGCCTCAATAAACCACGTATCTGTATTATTCTGCCTCAATAAACCACGTATCTGTATTATTCTGCCTCAATAAACCACGTATCTCTATTATTCTGCCTCAATAAACCACGTACCTGTATTATTCTGCCTCAATAAACCACGTATCTGTATTATTCTGCCTCAATAAACCACGTATCTGTATTATTCTGCCTCAATAAACCACGTACCTGTATTATTCTGCCTCAATAAACCACGTATCTATTATTCTGCCTCAATAAACCACGTATCTGTATTATTCTGCCTCAATAAACCACGTATCTGTATTATTCTGCCTCAATAAACCACGTACCTGTATTATTCTGCCTCAATAAACCACGTATCTATTATTCTGCCTCAATAAACTTTTTTCAATTCCAAGTTATATCACTCTTCTCTTGCCATCAAACTTTTTTTATTTGTTTCTTCTCCTAACTGTACTAAAATTTATACAAAACAACTGCACTGCTCTGTACCTGAAGCACCAGATATAACCCTATGAGCTTCACCGATTGGTCGAAAATTCAGTTCAATTTGCTGTAATTAATAGAAAACTCTGAGTGGCTTTCCTGCAACTGGTCAAAAAATAATTAGTGATGAGAGCGGCTGTCATTGGTCAATCCGTTTTATTTACAATACCTGACTGTCACCTACCACTTACTGAACTATGTAACGCCTAATTTAGGGTTTTCTAATCACCAACCTCAACTGTGTGTACGAAAACGAGTCCCTGACTTTGTAACATTAATCATAAGTCTCCTTTTACAACTTATTAACAAATGCAAAGTAAAATCAATATTGCCATTTACCAATTATAATATAATCAGTAGTGTTTCTATACCACATATTACGTTGCATACAAACATTAATACGACTTTCCATCTTATAGTATTATGAAGTAGTAGTTGTTTTATTTTGGGATAATTATGAATATAACGTGTCCATGACAACAATGTTCCTTAAGACTGTGTGTGAAGGTTTTTTCTCAATAATACTTCAAGTCGAAGAGCTGTAACATAAACCCATTGACGAGGTGACATATAACACGCCTAACTACTGTTACGGTCACGCTTACGACCTCTCGCCAACACTTACGCTGTTACTACTAGTTTCCATAGTAAACTAATATCATCAACACCTTTAAGACGGTTTCATTTTCTAGTGACAGCTTAAGAGGGTCCTGATCACTAAGAGTTATCCCGTAGCTCCACTGTTATATGTCACAAACTCACATAACAAACTCTTCAGGGAGGACGCCTGTGTACACTCCCTCTCTCACCCCGCGCCCAGCACGGACTGACGCCAGCTCCATGTCGTTCCTCACATAGCCACGACCTTCCCGCCAAACAACTTCCTCCTTCACCCCTACACCCCTCCTTCATCCCCCTATACTCCTCCTTCACCCCTCCTACATCCCCCTATACTCCTCCTTCAACCCCTATACCCTCTTCTGTGCCCCCCTACACCCCTTCCTATGGGTGCTCCGAGGAAGGTAGTTCAAGACTCACCTGACAGTATCAGGCTGACACTAACCGAACGGCAGTTTTTGTCTGGGGATTTTTTTTCTGGAAAGGAAATAATTATTCTTAATTAAAGGTTTAATTGATATGCAAATAAACACAACACAGCAATAAGCATGTATATCTTCATATCTAAACATCCTAAGTAGTTTTGTGTGGTAATTTTTTCCCAACTAGGTCATTATCCACACATTTTTTTTTCTGTGGGAATAAATAAGACCCAAACTTCATTATTGTATTCAAAGGCCTGGCGATATGACGAGGTGGATTATATAACAAGTAATACATCGAGAAGTATAGATTATTGTGAGTAGTGTGTTGTGGAGGCTGAGCTGCCGTTAATTGACAAGACCCGCATCACACCATCTCTACACACACACATATGTATGTATGTATGTAAAAGTTCCTAATTACCCATAATACTTGAGTTTTATTGATTCCTCTCCTGCACTCTTAAGTTCTTGCCTTTTGTCATGTTTTTCACACTTCTCTTTGCGTCTCCTAATTGCATTGTAAAAATACCGATGACTTGACCACAGAAAACGAGATCAGACTCCTGGGAACGCCTCAGTTTAGGATGACTCATCGGCGATTTTAGATAGATCGATACAAAGATTTTTATTTCACAAGGTAATCGTCGTGCAAGTTCACATTGGTTCAGCTTGTACTGCACAGTCCCCTTCACTAGTGCGTTTACAGGGGCTCGTAAAGTCGTAATATAAATATTCCACAAATCATTATATTGAAATATTTGTTTTAATATCGTTTTACTTTGATTCCATAGTATGTTAACTATTGCGAGTTTCCTTCTGTTTTATGTAAACAAACGCAGCGCTGCCACACTGCACAGTACCTGACAAGCCCTTGTAAACGCAATAGTGAAGGGGACTGTACATAGACAGTACGGGTATACAAGGTATACAATAAGCCTCCCAAAATTATTAAAAACATAATTCCATCAAGCTCCTTTAACGAACCATTACCCCCAAGTACACATTTAATGACGCATCATTAACTCTTATAGAAGAGTAATGGAACATATTCTAACAGGTAGCTACAGGTGAGAGTGTTTAATTACCGGTACGTGTTCTCTTGATTATTGCCATATGTGTTTAATTAATACTTGTGTTAGCTGACTGTTCTACTTAATATTAAAGGCTTATGTACTGTATCATACCGAAGACAGGTGAGGAGGTTATTGTCACGACCGGACACCTGCTAATTAAAATACATATCAACAAAAAACTAACTTAACAATTACGTTATCATTTTTATGTACGAAAATGAATTAACCTTTTCTATTATTTTTCATCTTTGGTAAAACTTACATTGGAATTAAGATGACGTCACAGTTCTTAATTCGTGTGTGTGTGTGTGTGTGTGTGTGTGTGTGTGCGTGTGTGTGTGTGACCAAATCATCAGGTGTCTCTAAAACAGTTTCCCTTTATGAGTTAATTGATCCCATTATTCACCAAAGCAAACCTCTACCTTCTCTTAGCACGGGGTGTAACAGCATGACGGTGTATAGACAGTGTATTACTTCTCTCATTCTCTGATTATTATTTCATTTCTTGTTATCGAGTCCTTAACAATCTTTAATCTATAATATTAAGTGATGATATTTGGCTGTGGTGCTTTCTTCCCGCCTTTCCTGATGTGACTGATGGATTTGTTTAGTGGTTAAAGGATATTTTCTCATTGAGTGACTTAACGTATAGCCACTGGACCTTAATTCTCGATCGTCCTTATTACATTACGTGTTTGTGAACTTTTGTCTAAGATTAAATTATATAAAATCCTCTTCAACTGCTCAAAATCTGAAAATAAAGGCATAGAATCTGAGTAAAATAGAGTCTAGTAACGGCTTTCCCACCTACCTCTTCCTGCAACACCAACACAACACCAGGGACACCAACACAACACTAAGGACACCAACACAACACTAAGGACACCAACACAACACCAGGGACACCAACACAACACTAGGGTCACCAACACAACACCAGGGACACCAACACAACACTAGGGACACCAACACAACACTAGGGACACCAACACAACACTAAGGACACCAACACAACACTAGGGTCACCAACACAACACTAGGGTCACCAACACAACACTAGGGACACCAACACAACACTAAGGACACCAACACAACACCAGGGTCACCAACACAACACCAGGGACACCAACACAACACTAGGGTCACCAACACAACACTAGGGACACCAACACAACACTAAGGTCACCAACACAACACCAGGGACACCAACACAACACTAGGGTCACCAACACAACACTAGGGTCACCAACACAACACTAGGGTCACCAACACAACACCAGGGTCACCAACACAACACTAAGGACACCAACACAACACTAGGGACACCAACACAACACTAGGGACACCAACACAACACTAGGGACACCAACACAACACCAGGGTCACCAACACAACACCAGGGACACCAACACAACACTAGGGACACCAACACAACACTAAGGACACCAACACAACACCAGGGACACCAACACAACACCAGGGTCACCAACACAACACTAAGGACACCAACACAACACTAAGGACACCAACACAACACCAGGGACACCAACACAACACTAGGGTCACCAACACAACACTAGGGACACCAACACAACACCAGGGTCACCAACACAACACTAGGGTCACCAACACAACACTAAGGACACCAACACAACACTAAGGACACCAACACAACACTAAGGACACCAACACAACACCAGGGTCACCAACACAACACCAGGGTCACCAACACAACACTAGGGTCACCAACACAACACTAAGGACACCAACACAACACTAAGGACACCAACACAACACTAAGGACACCAACACAACACTAGGGACACCAACACAACACTAGGGACACCAACACAACACTAGGGACACCAACACAACACCAGGGACACCAACACAACACCAGGGTCACCAACACAACACCAGGGACACCAACACAACACCAGGGACACCAACACAACACCAGGGGATGTCCGCGGTGTGTCCCAAAGATAAAATTTCCACAACAGGATCTCATGTTTTAGGAAGTTTTAGCGACCTGAACATCTTCCTCCTCGGAGCTGACTCGAATCTGCCATTACCATCCCGGCGCGTAACATGGTGGTGGTCCAGGGTCTACAGTGTGGCCAGGGTCTACAGTGTGGCCAGGGTCTACAGTGTGGCCAGGGTCTACAGTGTGGCTAGTGTCTACAGGGTGTACAGTGCCCATGGTCTACAGGGTCTACTCTACACTGTGGCCAGGGTCTACAGTGTGTCTAGGGTCTACAGGGTCTACAGTGCCCATGGTCTACAGGGTCTACTCTACACTGTGGCCAGGGTCTACAGTGTGTCTAGGGTCTACAGGGTCTACAGTGCCCATGGTCTACAGGGTCTACTCTACACTGTGGCCAGGGTCTACAGGTCTACTTTACAAGGTTTACAGTGTGGTGTCCAGGTTTACATAAATTTAAGTTAATAAAAGAAAAATTGTTGGATCACCTGAGGAGTAGATAACCCAACTGACTTCACCTGATGCTTAAACACCCTAACCTAACCTAATCTAATCTAATCTAACCTAACCTAACCTAACCTAATCTAACCTAACCTAATATAGAATAACC
The DNA here is from genome assembly GCA_958450375.1 of Homarus gammarus. Lineage (NCBI taxonomy): Eukaryota > Metazoa > Arthropoda > Malacostraca > Decapoda > Nephropidae > Homarus > Homarus gammarus. The sequence continues at coordinate 3,921,269 of CAUDMG010000190.1, read as the reverse complement.
TAACCTGACCTGACCTATCCTAACCTAACCTAACCTGACCTGACCTATCCTAATCTTCAGGTAATCCAAACAACGTAAAACAATAACATCAGAATTACACAGAGATAATATTAATTAAATCACGTTCCCTTACAACAGGACAAAGTTAACGAAGAAAAAGTTAAGGAAGGTTGTCTGTAAGTTAATTGCTGGGTCCCAACTGCTACTAAGTGATGGTAACTGATGGAAGTCTTCTCTCAGTGGGGGATTGTTGTGTTAGAATCCTCAGTTGGTGTCTCTGTTGTGTTGGCACCCCTGGTGTTGTGTTGGCACTCCTGGTGTTGTGTTGGCACCCTCCTGGTGTTATGGTGGCACCCCTGGTGTTATGTTGGCGCCTCTGATGTTGTGTTGGCACCCCTGGTGTTGTGTTGGCATCCCTGGTGTTGTGTTGGCATCCCTGGTGTTGTGCTGGCATCCCTAGTGTTGTGTTGGCACCCCGCTGGTGTTATGGTGGCACCCCCGGTGTTATGGTGGCATCTCTGATGTTGTGTTGGCATCCCTGGTGTTGTGTTGGCACCCCTGGTGTTGTGTTGGCACCCATGATGTGGTGGCACCCCTGGTGTTGTGTTGGCACCCCTGGCGTTGTGGTGGCACCTCTGGTGTTGTTTTGGCACCCCTGGTGTTGTGGTGGCACCCCTGGTGTTGTGGTGGCACCCCTGGCGTTGTGGTGGCACCCCTGGCGTTGTGGTGGCACCTCTGGTGTTGTTTTGGCACCCCCGGTGTTGTGGTGGCACCCCTGGTGTTTTCAACTGGTTCGTCTTCGTCTAATGGATCCCATAACGATATTATCAGACTGAGGGAGAGCAGGAGCCGAGTACTGTGTATCGGCCACATAAAAACCTATAGTAGACCTTCCCAAAATAATGCAAAATGATCTGGAACACTCGAATTACCCTTTGCAAACCCCTGTATATATATATATATATCGATAAAACCACACAGAAAATGGGAAGCACTGGAGCATCTTAGCCATGCCGAGTGCCCCCCCCCCCCCCTACCCTATATACGCCACTGCTAGGGTGGGGTAATCTTCATGTGATCCTCACTATCAAGTGTAAAACAGGGGAAATATCATGGAAACAGCAGTAAAGGTCACAGTTCAAGTTTTTCAAAACAAGTCGTGTACTGAACTGAGGCGAAATAGCACATGTTGTGGTCAATGTGTCAAATCGGGCACTCTGTAATGTAAAATACGGTACTCACGAAAATGTTCCTTTTCATGTTGCTTGTGTCGTGTATAGTTTTGGTTAGATTTGGTTATTCAGCTAAGAACTGCAAAAAATTTCATTAAACTTCATACTGAACGAAACTAATTTAGGAAGATCTTGTCGTTGACGGTATAATGTTACTACTGCACTTTTTTCTTACTAAGGCCTTTAAACGCATAATATATTGATGAGCAAGCACCAGTCTGATGGAGGGAATTCTTCCTCTTATAATTCTTATTTACAGATGAAATCGTGCTTGCGCTACAGCACCTCAGTTACCCAGAGAGATTAGAACGCTTGCAACTGCCTAGCTTATACTATAGGAGGGTAAGGGTGACCTAATTGAAGTTTATAAATCTCAGAGGTACTCAATCGAGTGTACTTACCTGAAGCTGGCGGACGCCCGCCTCGCTAGAGGTCACAGCTCCAGGTTGAAGAAACCACAAGTCCAGAAAACTGTGATGGCAAACTTTTTTCGGGTGAGAATTGAAAACGACCAAAATGCCAGTGTTGCGACGTTGAGTGAACTCTTTCAGGACCATCTTGACCACCACCGGAACAGGTACAGGTACATTCAGGAGCCAATGCATGCCCAGTACTTGCCAACAGTGCGTTACAGAGACGTAACTGTCCGCCCAAGCCGACCAGTGGCGAAGAGGAATAGGGTAAATGTAAAGAGTTTGTCTAAAAGCTTAACGAGTTGGCCTTCGAAAGAGGACTAGACGAGAACTGAGCAGACCAAGAGGTCACTCGGGGTATTTGTTGTATAGCCACTACTCCATCCACTATGGTATCGAGTTATATAATAAGACAAATTGAACTTTTGCACATATATAGACGTAGAGCCTTAACAGAAATAATTAAAATACTACATCCTGTCTGTTTCAGCAGGATAAGGTTGGCTATCCTGTTGTGAATGGAAACATATAATGATATCCAAATATATTGTTTAAATAGTGCATAATATATCAGAGCTGTATAATAATATTAAATAAATCAATATATAATAAGAATAAGATTAGTTTACCTATAAATGAAGTTTGAAGACGGTGAGGTTGGTATCCAGGTTTGTTTACGGTGGAGGAAACTTTTGAACTGAGCCCCAGACAAACGGGTAAGGTTATTGGCATTATCTCTTACTGTCATACTCATATTAATTTGACACTTTGGTATATTAAACAGCATAGTCTAGGCATTATTTTTAGAGAAGGAAACTTGTGGTGCTTTTCCAATCTCTTATTGCGGGAAGTTAATAAGTGGGCATTATAACAATGTGTGGTAACGGTATACTGTACTGTATATTTTTGGTGGTGGACACACATGGATATACATATGCTGATATATAACATTAACATACTGTTATTTTTGGTAATTATATTGGACTAACCAATGAGCGAAATTTATTGAAAAAAATTATGAAAACACCGGATTTTCACTTTTATATTATAGTGGACACTTGTAGTTTGTGGAAATATGTTAAAAATTGGATACTTTAAAAGTAAACGTTAGTTAACATTTGTGGGTATGAAAAACAGACCTAACCTTACCTAACTTCCTTAACGGGGGATTCCACCCTCCGGACCCCCCGGCAGAAATATCATAGAAGAAAAATGCCTTTGAATTGTCTAAACCAGTGGTTTTCAACCTTGTTTGTCCCTTGCTCCCCTTTCACCATATGTCAGAATGTCATTCCCCCTCCTTTCCAAGATTGTCTGCCTCAAAAAGTGCATTCCAAATAATATGCATATAATACTGAAAATCCTTTATTTTTCCATATTAGTACATATACATTTACAATTTTACATGGATTATTTTTATAGTGGAGTTTTACAAATTAAATGCCAATTGAAAATGTTGATGGATTTATAAAACGAATAAAAGTAAAATAGTTTTTTTTATATTTATAATGAATTACTTAACAGACCAAACTGAAGCGTAATGCAATAAACAAAAAGTTCAATAGAATACCAGGATATTGTAAATTTGTAATTAATTTTATTCAGATGAAGATTACAGTCAGTGAGAAACCTGTGATTGATTTTTCTTCGCCAATTCTGGGATACGCGGAGGAGTACTTGAAAGGGCACAAAGCAGGTCATTTTCTACCTCTAATCTACTACGTTGCTTCGTTTTAATTTGCAACAGAGTTGAAAAGCCTGACTCACAAAGATATGTCGACACAAACGGAAGCAATGCACGGATAGCTCTTTCTGCCACTTTTGGGTAGGAATCGCACATCAAGGGCCAAAATTCTGTGATTGATTTCTCATCGAACATATCTCTTGCTCCCGAATCAGTTTTCCTCCCCCTGAAAACCTGAATTCCCCCCTGGTTGAGAACCCCTGGTCTTAACATTATGAAGTACGTATTAATAACAGCGAAAGAAAGACCGGTGCAGGACTATAAATTGACCTTTTTTATATATTTAATGTATATGTAGCATGAAAGTGAGGCCGTGACATTTATTGGACAGAAATAATAGTGCAGTATTTTCGTCTAAGGTGAAATCTACTTAATATTTTTCATTGTTTGTATGTCTACTCTGTGTACTGTACCTGAGCCACTGTGAACGTAAATCATTATTATAAGGAATAATTATGTACGTTATTTCTAGCTGTTGTGTCGCCAGAGATGTAATTACCATAATCAATTCATCAATCATCTAGCAAAGAAAAAAATTAACACTTCATCAGACCAAAAAGTCCCTGGAGGTTGAGTTGTTTTTTTCTATTATCAGATCAACTAAGATTTCATCACAGGAACAATTTTATTTTTTGTATATGTCAGTTGAATAAATCCATTTAACTAACATTTAAGTGAAAATGATAACCTGTGTTGTGACTTTTCCTTCCTCAGCACTATGGATGGAAGCCAAGCCATCCCATTCTTCAGCTGCCTGCAGTCTTTGTCCTGTTATGTTGATGAACAAACTGCTGTTTTAAAGGAGGAGCTGAAGTTATCTCCAGGGTAAGCTAATGTGCTGGAATAACACATTCTTTATACTGAATATGCTTGGCTTTTCTCCCTCTACTTCTTTAATTATATACTGTACAGGGAATGAGATATGTAGAAGAACTTGTGTTGTCCCAGGAAATAGTTTTGATATATAGTGCAGTAGATATAATGTAGTGGATATTGAAATCATGGATGAGTTATATTTATGTAGTTACTGGTAGACTGTAGTTCTCCATATCTTATAGAAGCGCTGACCGGTATATACATTGTACAGTACTTGCATTACCTCTATAAATACACGTACTGAATAAATGTAAACTTCTATGACGAATTAAAAGAATAAATACTGTATGGTATTGTGCTGTACTGTGTCTATTTACCTACATTACTTGTATCATTACTTCCACAGTGATTGGTTTGTTGTGTGAATATATAGATTATCAAGTGTTCATCAGTATGTTCTTTTACAGTCAAAAGCCTCAGAACTATGACAAAGGTCTTAGAATACTCAAGAAAGATGTTGAGGATGTAAAGGTTAGTGAATCAACTTATTGGATCACTTAAAGAATCTCCACCCCGGCTTATTTCACCCAAAGATTAACCACTCTGACTCTATTTGGGGGGGGGGGGGGAAGGTTAGGTTAGCATTAGGGCGGTTAATCTGGTGAAATAAACTGAGGTGGAGATTCTTCAGGAGATCCAGTTTATCTTTTACCTTTTCTTTATTTACAAGCAGTCACCTCACCTTGTTTGTTTCCTGTACAGTACAGTACAGGTATTTGACTGTGGGGTCCTCTTATTTAATCATTAATTATTTAGTTTCTTTAATTGCTTCTGTTCAGTCATTCTTTAACTCTTTGTCCAGAGTGAATATCATCAACCCAACACTGAGAGGGACTGGTTGGACCAAATTTTAATTGTAGAAATTTTAGCAGTTAATTATATCTTGTAACATCTTAAATTTTTACTATTTTACAGTATTATTTTTGTATTTTGGCATTTGTTCAGCAGGTTTTCATGGGAATACTGTACTGCCATTTATTGCCATATAATGCAAAATAAATATTTGTAATGAATATGAGAGGACATCAAAGTGAATCACATGAATTAATATGTTGTGTCTTCCCTGTGGTGGTCGAGCAGAAGCAGTCTGAAGAAATGGGGGTCAATATAAGATCATTCAGGAATTTCTCAAACTACCTGGAGACTGTACAGGAACATCTCATTCAACAAACTTGTGATATAGACAAGATGGAACGTTTTCTTGCAAAGTAAGTTTTTTAAACCACTTCACGGAACTTTTTCATATATGTCAGATGCTCAAAGAAACTTAAGTGAATTCATGTACTATATACCTGTAAAGTGTTTATGTTTAACATATGTTTTGTTGACTTTAGTTTCAATGGCTAGAAACCTTAAAAATGTGGCCACTTGTGTTGGAATAGAAGTCCTAACCTGGAAATGGTGAAAGGTTTCATATACTGTACAGTACTGTGTTTCCCTTGTCTTATGGGGTTGAAGGCCACGGCCAGAACTCACTCCGGGACAAGATAGGTTTGGGGAGTCTTTCACAAAGTAGGATTATAGTGAGCAAAGAAGTTATTGGAATGATATCTGTAGGTAGTTGGCAGCTACCAAACAGGGAGGTACTACCGCCTGGGAAGATATTGGAAGCATAATTTATTGTTTAATGGTAGACCCTGCTGCCATATGGCATCACGAAAATTGTGACCAAGTCCCAGGTTGCTGATCTGACTTTCTGCCTCATTTGCACACAATTGCAGGGTCTCATTTGTTTCTCTTACTATTGACAACACAACATACATATATTATTTCTCAATCTTGATTTTTTTTCATTTTTGTATTTCTTTATGGTTCTTTATTTATTATTATTATTATTATTATTATTATTATTATTATTATTATTATTATTATTATTATTGTTATTATTGTTATTATTGTTATTATTACATTTTCCCCCCCTAGGCCTCGATGTGGGTCAGTGACCTGTGCCCAGGTGGGCTAATCCCAGAAAAAAAAAATTACAGTATATGTTTCATATGGTTTATATGATTTAGTTTCCTCATATATTGTTGTGTTGCAGGTTTGGTTATGTTCCTCTCCAACAGCCATCTAAAGATCCTCGTCCTAATATTGTTGTGACCACAGTGGCAGAGGGGAAGCAGAATGTACTTGATGACCAGGAGAAAGGCACTGCTGAAGGGTAGGTGAAGATATGAATAGGTGTATAATTTACTTTTTGGATCATCACACATGACCTAAAAAAATCATATTTCTAGCACTGGCAAGCCCAGGAAATACTATCAAGACCAAATTTTAGATGAGAAATATCAGTACAGTACTCATGTTCCAGTGTACTATTTAATTAACAATAGATTATTGCTGTTTCATTGGTAAATGAACAGTTGTGGAATTGTATACAGATCACTCATGCTGTGTCTATAGGAATATATAAAATGGCTCCAGCAAGATTGAATAATGAGTGTTGTGCACTTCATTCCAGCCATTCTGTACCATGCAAAAAAAGACCTGCAAGAAGGAATGTTTAGTAACAGTTGTATTATCTTTTCCTCAGACCCTCTGAAGAAGTTACTACTATTGGTACCTCAGAAGGGACACCAGTATTGAGCAACACTGGTCTATTAATTCTCCAGGGTAAAGACGTGCCCGAGATCACAGCCACGAAACAATTACTTGTAAGTCATTTTTTTATTGAATGCATTTTACTGAATTACTGTAACCAAGTATTTCATTTAGATATTAGCAGCTAGTTAACTTATGAATGGATATATAAAACATGGAAACACTTGTTTTTATTCATCTTGTCCAGAGATCCATCAGTAGTGATTAAATATCCATAAAATGTTGTCTCTGGAATTTAGTATCAACACAAAATATGGAGGCTACCTGTACAGTACATTAGTTTCAGGTTCTTATGTGTTAATGCACCTTCATGTATATTGTATTGTATTCCATATTCCAGGTGATGAGTGAGTCTGTTTAGGAAAAATAGAAGGACTAATTGCAAGTTGCACATATGTATTCCAACATCATGGAGTGTCCTCTCATCTAAGAAACACTTTACATTACTTGTTCTAAGAATATTAGGGAGATTAACTTTTAACAAAGTTTGCTGAGGAAAGTAAAAATTTATACTTGACATCTATTTGGCCAGGATTCACTTTTAGTAATGTATACAAATGACATTTACTCAGTGTAGACTGGTAAGTGAAATATGTAGATGTAGTTAGCTGTACCTCTAATTTCATACATGGCAGGTATTAATGACCTTTGGAAATTGATACAATACAGTACTCTAATTACTACCTGTTTTAAGTTGTATTTCTCTTGTTTACCCATTTTCTGTCCATCTTGTTCATTTACTAATTCTTACTAGTACTGTCTCGCCTCCTGGCATAAAATATTGACTCGGCCAATACAAACACTAGATAGGTTGCCATACATTATTTTCCAATCACAGACTGCCCTCAAACTAACATGCACAATTTAAATATGCTCTGGGACATGTCCATCCCAGCCGTATTATACTGCAGGAAGCGTTTAGGGATGTATACGTCCCTTCCGTTATGAAAGGTTAAGGACAGATGAAAGATGTAATGATGGTAACCCTTCTGGTTAAATCTGCATAAATCTGCCTACATTTTGTGCCTTTTTATGATAATCTCTTTGTGGAAACATTATAAGAAGGGATGGTAAAATAAATTGGAAAGAAGCTGCTGTATATGTGATAACTATATTATCTTCACCGTACTGTAATATTGTGGATGATTTATAAATTGCTGTAATTACTTGCATCAGGATGTAATAATAAGTGTGTTCTTTGACCAACAGGTGAGGACACAATACAGTACAGTAGAAACATTGCTTCACTTTCATTTCATTATTATTATTTATAGCTGTTGTTTCCATCTACATATTGAAAAAAGATTGAAATCCTGAAATTTCTTTGTAACTAGTGGTATTATATTTAATTTTTTATTTGTGTGATTGAATGGTGGATAAGGAACAGATTCATTTTACTTTAAATTTGTTTCATGGCTTTTGACAGATGTTTCAGATGCTTTTATATTCTTCTGTGTTATTGCAGATGAGCACTTCATCAAGATGTGGTAATATATATGAAACACCAGTGGTAAGGAAGACTCAGTCCAAGCAATTCCATGATGAAGAAACAACTTCAGTCTCAGACACTCAGTCTTATTTGACTGTTGAGCAGTTGTTAGCTGGAGTAGAAGAAAACAATGATATGACTCCAAATTTTGTAACTATGCACAAGGAGCCCGTGAGGGAGCTAGCACAGCAAGCTAACAATTACACTAATGAGTGTGACCAACTATCAGATGGTGAGGAAAGCCAGCCATCTCAGACACCATTGACAATACGTCCTTCAAACAGCCGTACACCAGAAGTTGTGACCTCCCAACCTCCTTCAGATCCCCAGATTGAAAACATGCCAAAGAGTGTGATCAATAAACCTTCCACACCAAATGAGCCTTATCTCTCTGAATATACCATGCAAATCTTAGCAGCGATACCATCCTACTGCAAAGATAAGCGTGGTACCCAGGATGCTACTGACCACCTTACAGATATTTTACCACAAAAAAACACATGCACAGTAACACCTGAAGAACCCATTCTCTCATGTAGTTCTGTAAATCCAAAGATAACTTGCACATCAAAAGAGGTGTTTACTCCAGAAGAACCTGTTCTCTCCTACCAACAGTCTCATTCCTCCATTGTGTCAGCTTCTAAGATGGAGGACAAAACTCCAGAAGAGCCGGTTCTTTCCTATCATCCCAGTGAAAACTTGGACAGCCACAAAGAGAATAAGACACCTGAGGAACCTAAGAGATTTACATCTTACAAAAGAAGACCTGCAGCAGAACAAGTAATGGTGAAGACAAACACCCCTCAGCGAGATCTTGGTGAACTTCCTTGTTCTCCTGAACTATCAGATATAACTCAGTCATTCCTCTCGCTAACTCGTAACTCACTGGCTAATCCTCAATCTCTTGCTCCTCGAAGGGATCTTTATAACACTAAAAGCACAAATGAACAACACAAGACTTTGCAGCCAGTACACTCATTGAGGGTTTTTGAAAAACCAAGGCATCATCCATTAGGGAAAAATCTCTCAGATAACTCTTATGTCAACAAACAGTTTCACCAGGAAGTGAGTCAGAGTGGGAAAGTTGCCTGGCATCGCCGAGGAATCCCTATGGAAGAGTTCGTTGGTGTTGATGATGTTCCTCCTTCTCCCCAACTCTCTGACATCACACAAAAAATTTTTGGACTGATGAAAAAGTAGTACAGTAAATGAATACACTGTACAAACAATGTGAATTCCGTTATTGCATTTAGTAGTTTAGGTAAACTGGTATCTGGTATTAATTATCTATCTATTGTACTTCTACAACAATATTCCCTATGTTTATGAATAAATTTACTGTGGGGCAGTTTTATTTGATTTCTTCAAATTTTAACTATTTATTGGTTAGTAAGGTTTAGTCAGAGTGAAGGTTAGTAAGGTGAATTTGTAAAAGAGTTTATATGTGTGGTCACAAGAAAGCTTGGACAAATACTGTATACTATTTAGGATATTTTTGTAGCATAGAACAGGGCTTTGTAGACACTACTGTACAGTTAAACAATATTCTGTTCCACAATTGCAGCTGGGGTACTGTAATAACATGGTGTACATTATTAGTTCCATCTAAATTTCAGTAGTAATCCTAGTTACAGAGAGTTGGAGGAGGACAAGCATCGCCAATACCAACGAACTGGTCACTGTGTAATGTGAAACTTCCACAGCAGCCTGTCTTACCTGTGAGTATTTCACTTATATGGTACTGGTTAGTATGATTAAATATACAGTATTAGATTTTTATTAAAACAAATTCCTTATTTCATCAGATAGGGGGAAAAATATTAGTACAAAATATTTTATTATTGACTGTTCCATAAAAATGAAATTTTCATATTGTATGTGTATTTTCTTCCCATTGTTTTACATCAAGGAAGGGACTGTGTGTGGAGTTATAACAGCAAGGGTTGAGGTAATAACTCAAGCTGGACAGTATGTCTGTCTTGTAAATTTCTCATTATTCTTTTACTTTTATCCTCTTCACCACTGATTGGCTCGTAAGCCACTTGGGCACATCTCTGTTATGCACTGCAGGCAAGTACTGGGCATGCACTGGCTCCTGAATGTACCTGAACCTGCTTCAGTGTTGGTCAAGTCTGGTCTTGAAAAAACAGCTCACACTCGGTGCCATCACAACACGCTAGCAGGTTGTTCCAGATTTTATAATTCTCACTCTGAAAAAGTTTGCCCTTGCAGTTTTCTGGACTTGTGGCTTCTTCAACTTTGAGCTCTGACCTCTAGTGGGGCGGGTGTCCTCCAGGTATGGTAACTCAACTGAGTAGTGGCCTCGGAGTTATTTATAAACTTCAATTAAGTCACCCCTTGCCCATCTATAGTGTAAGCTAGGCAGTATGTTCCTAACTTTTGTTTTTAACCTTTAACTGACAACTTATATCCTCCACCCCCCACTCCGCATTATGTGCAAAAATGTAACGCAAGAAACATCACTGATGATGGCCACCACTTGATGGCTAACAGAATGTAATGTATGTATAACTTAAAATATTGTGACCTATAGTCTTCAAACCTTTCCACAAAACTCCTCATAAAATCAACCATTTCGGACAATGAAACTATTGGTAAACAAATAATTTATTCAATCACATTTATAAGAAAATGTCCTTGTATAAAACCTGAAATATTACATTTATAATAAACTATATATTTTGGTATATACAAAACACTAATAGGACTAATTTCATTTAAATCTCTTTATTCAAACCTTAAATGACAGAAGCCCATTACTGTTAAAGTCATGTACAAGCTGAGATCAGAAGCTAATCTTAGACAGGACTATATTAATACTGGCGACATTAACATATCATTAAACCAACTTTTATCACTAAGTTATTAATTTTGGGAATAATCCTTAGGTACTACATATATCCTACTGAAAGACCACAATAAGTAATAATAATTGTACAAGGTAAAATATATCCAGCTTTTATACCTTCTTTTTTGTACTTGTTCATCATTGAATATTTTCCTCAAGTGTAGATTACTCGAGAATTGCTCTTATACTGTGTACTGTACCTTCAGGCCTAGTCACACTCAAGGTACCGTACTTAAGGTCTTTGTCCACATCAGAATCAGAGTAATTTAAGTACATCTTCTATAACAAATATCAAAAATAAAACTTTGATAAGAGCTATTCATAAAATTAAATTATAAAACTATATTATTTTTGAACCTATCCTAATACATGTTCATAACTATTAATTGTATTTAAATGACAATTACTACTGTAGTCTATATAGTTTCTCACATTTAGTTCACATAAATTACTGTAGGTATATGACTGTCCTGCTCAGTTTGTCTGTCTCACACAAGTCTTGCTGAACCTTATGCATTCCTGCTCACACACACTGTGGTTATGTACTATTGTGGACAAAAGTTCGCTCCCTGTAGTGAAACTGAGACATGGGAATGAGTCTCCGAACTGACTTACCCTGATTGTTTTCTGGTGCGGGTGTGCTGTGCGGGTCGATACTGCTTCAGTTTGGGAAGGAGCGAACTTTTGTCCACGATAGTACATTACTAAAAAAAATATTATAATGAGTAATCATGAAAGCTACTTAATGTTACATTATAATATACATTTATCTTTGGAGAGGTCATTACAATATACACGACTGAAGAATTAGAGCCAAGATATTAGCAATACCCAACACTAGTAACCACATGTACTTCAATTGTACTAACAAATTTGTATTTCATAGTTTAAAATTTAACAGTGAACTCTAAAAAATATTGTCATCTCATTAGAGTAGTGCATTGCTATGTACATCTATATATATCAACACTAAGATCACTCATACAACAGTAAAAAAAAGATATAAGCAATTCAGTACAATATGTAACAAGTTATGGTTCCTATAAATATATTTTATAACTAACATTCTTCTCAGAAGATAAAACACTTGACCTCACATAAGTACACAAGTTCTTACTCTCTCGTTACACTTTGCTTTTTATCTTACCGAGATTATACTCTACTAAATACAATTAAAAACAAGAATGACCAATAAGTTACAATTTGTGCCAAAACAGAGGCAGGGCAAAAACTTTTCTGATTCAATCATGCTTATCTTACTGTACTGCTCTGCATTACCTTATTACAGTAAATATTATCACTGTTGTACAGTACAGAAAAGCTACACGTGAATGGAACATCATGACTTTCCAATTTAAAGAATATGCCTTTTTTTTATAGGTGTTTAGAAGTCACTGTTAAAGTGAGTTGTTGATAGGAAAGGCACCAGCCATGAACTTGCTTCAAATTTGCCTGACAACAACCAGGAGAGAGGCTGCAAGAAACTATGCAGCTTGGAGAGCTGCCACAAGGTAAACACAGCTAACCAGTGTAGAAAATAGCTATATGATGGTGATGATGATAACTGTACAGTATACATTGTAATATGGAAATTTTCATCCCTGGCCTACAGGACCAGTGAGGTATTGTCACAACTAATGTGTGTGTATATGCACAATGTTAAGTCTCTTCTTATTTGTTTGCTGAATTCCTCCAAAGAGAAGACTAATAACCTCAGATAAATCATACTGTATCTACATTTAGCTGTCAGTCAGCTCTATGAATACCACCTGAATGACCAACACAAAACTTTCAGCTGACCACTTATTTTATTTTCTGCATTATGTTTCCGTGAACAAAGACTCATGGAAATGTACATCCATCAACAGGTGAACCTGACCTAGCAGACAGCTTTTAAGTTGTTATACAAAATTGGATGTTTACCTGAGAAAAAAAAAATTAATCATAACACAATCAAGACAAATTCAGAATACAGTACAGGTAATACATCCATACCCAACCTGAAGTGATTGATCCAATCTTGAGAGGAAAGTTGACAGACAACAAGCTGACTTAATGAGCCATGTTATAAACAGTACAGTATTAAGAATTAGTTTATAAGTTGTGTGTTGTAACAGTCGGCGGTGATCACATTCCCCAATCCAACATAACCATTCACATATTTTCCCCAAGTTTTTCTCCACATAACAGCAACATCCATTAATAATACTCATGGTTATTTGATGCAAATACGAGTATTAACTATAGAAGCAGGCAGATTTAATGTCAAAATATTATGCTCTGCTTATAAGACTCCAACACAATTATAAGGAAAATTATAATCTTCAATAAGTAAGAGGGAAAACAAGATAAGTATTATGATATAATTATTCCTCAATACATCACAACACATACAGTACAGTACTCTTCTTGTATTGGTCACCAGGCAACTTCTGAGTCTGTCTCACTCCTGAATCAGTGATATACTGTACCCTTTTTATCTTAAGTCTGTTATTATAATATTTATAACAAAAGGACATCTCTCAACAATAGGGCACCATGCATTCACATTAATACCCGGTAGTTTAAATACGATGAGAAATTTCCATAAAAATTACCACACAGACCTCTAATCAACTCTCTGAGCAGTGAGTGATACATCTCCTGATCTGCCAACGAGACAAGAGCTTGGGAATTACAGGTGTTAAAAAATATACCTTATTAAAGTTGTAGAACACTTACCATTCACAAAAACAATACAGGTAATTAGAAAATAAAAAATAATCAGTACCTAGTGTTTGTTCAATATTGAAATTTTTCCCAGGTGTGAGGTGAGTGCCCTTCCTCCTTGACACCCTGATACAAACTGAGTCCCATGGTAACAACCGGAGATTTTTTCCCAAGGTCAAGATGTTAGTGACAAACTATTGGCACCTACAGAAGCCACAGAAGATGACACTTTCTTTGAAGTGCTGTTGGAATGATTGAAAGGTAATTATACATCTTTATTATGTTTTGTACACAAGGCTAAGAAAATATTATTACATATTTACAGCTCAATGAGTTAAAACAACATCACTGTACTCACGCAAAATTAAACATCTGAATTGAATTTCAAGGATAATCAGGCAGTAAATTTATCTTGAATAATACTGAAAATAAATCATTATGTTCACCAGGCCTTGTTCACTGACCTTGGTATACAGTGTGTTTTAAGTTACATAGGTATAATACAGTATTAATAGTATTACTACATACCATAGGTATTTGTGATGTATACTGTATTTGAAAGGCAGACAAGTGGCACATGTTGAATTGTAAAGGTATGCATTAACCCTTAAATGGCAGCCATCATCCATGTTCCTTGCATTCTATTTTTAAGTATATGTAGAGAAGAGAAGTAGAGAATCATAAGCTGCCGGTTAAAGGTTAACAAATGTGGTGGAATCTGCTGGATGACAAGGCTTAGCATACACTGATGAATGAGGAGTGAATTGACCGATTATTACATTTTTGAAAGAGGATTCAGCAACTAAGGCTATATCACCCTTCATGAAATGAGGAGTGAAAAATGATTATACAATACAGTACCACTGACAGGGGAGTGTAGCAGCAGCAGAGATGGGGAGCTACTGTACTGTGAGGAAGAAATGGAATGGAATGTATGAGAACAGAATAAAGAGTGATGGTCTATGTACAGTAACTGATGTGAAGAGAAGAGCCACAAGAAAGTGTGAACAAAGTGTAAAGACACAATGGGGGGATGACAAGACCAAGATATACAGTACAGTATACAAGTACTGTACTGTGTAAAGGTAGGAAGTCTTGCATGACACACCACCCATTCCACACCACCTTACTCTGACACATTATTGGATATAGTAATAGATAATTATTAAGGACAGGTCAACATAACTAGATAATTATAATTACTGTATTAATAAGGCCCTGGATATGATGGGTAAGCCAGGAGGTAGGCTGCTGCGGTGATGGCTTCTGTGGATAAGTTGATGGGAGAATCGGGTGGCCCAGATGAGGGGAAGTGAGAGCCTGACAACTGCAATGGTGGAGGAGGATGGGATGCTGTGGGTGATGGTGATGAGGCCGGCACAGTGATGGGGAACGGGAGACTACCAGAGGCGTTTCTAATACTTTGGTTTGCCCCCGAGAGTCTTGAAGTTGTTACCGTACTGTGAGTCGATGACGATGTTGAGAAGGCATGATAAGGAAGTGTGGTGAAGGTAGACATTGATGAAGAGGAAGGGTTACTGATAGTGGTTCCTCCTGTGCTGACACTCCCCAACTTTGGTGACTGAAGCACAGAAGGAAGATCATCATCAAATTCATCTTCTTCTAAGACTTTGCTGTGAGCCTTCAGGAGATGGGTGCTGAGGTTACAACTCCTTGTAAATCCCTTGGAGCAAAAGTGGCAGACGAATTTTTTCTCCCTCTCCACAGCTTCTACCTTCTTCTTGCCCTCAGGAAGTTTACCGTGGATTTTCCTCATGTGCTTTCTCAAGATATCTTTGCTTGTTAGAGACTTATCACATATGTCACACTTGAGCATCCCTTCACCGTCATCTTTTGAGCCACTCCCTGAATTGTTTCTGGCATGAAGTTTCATATGACTCTCTAATCTCTGTTTGGAGAGGAGGAATTTATAACAGACTTTACATTGTTCCTTTGTTTTGTGGACTTTTTCATGTTTATCCAGAACATTTTTTCTCGTGAAGGATGCAGGACAAAGAGAACATTTATAATCACAATTTAACTTATGTGATTTTCTATGAGTAGCAAGACGGTCCTTACGAGAAAACTTTTTTCCACATATTTCACAGTCGTATGTTTCGTTGTTATGAACGGCAAGATGTCTTTTCAAGACATCTTTTCTCGAAAATAATTTACCACACACTTGACACTTGCTCTTTTTATTCTTATGAACTTGTTCCATGTGGTTGTCCAAGAAGTCTCGCCTAACAAATGTTTTCTCACACAGTTCACACTTAAATGGTTTATCACCCAAATGTTTCTTCCTGTGAGTCTCTAAATTAAACATTGAGGAACAAAGGAAGCCACATGTCTCACACTTGTATTTCTTCCCACCATGAACCTTGAGGTGAGCCTGAAGGTATTCTTTTGTACTGAAAGATTTGGGACACTTGGAGCACTTGTGTTCTTTTTCCTGGTGTTCTTGACTGTGGCTTAACATGTGCCTGCGTAACTTGGCCTCCCGGCTATAATTTGCATTACACAATCTACAGGAGAAGCGCCTTGTTCTCACGTGTGTCTTGAGGTGTTGTGTGTAGTGTTTCCCTTTGGCAAATGTCTTGGTGCAAAATGAACACGCAAATAATGCCATTTCCTCTAGCCCATGTTCCTTCATGTGTATTTTATAATTCCTAATATCCCTTCCAAAATCTTTAGGACACAAGCGACAGGAGAGATCCAGTCCCTTAGTGAGCATGTGGGCAGCTAACCGTGAAGTCTGGTCTGGCTCTCTGGTCTTCTGGTGGTCAATGTGTGGTTTGGAGAATTTTTCAGTAAACTCACAAGATGTCTTTTGACCATCACCATGCTTCATTTTGTTATCAGTTACTATTAAGTCCCTTTCTGGTAGGTTGTGTTTAATCCAGTCTTCTATACTGGCATCAGGTCTTGTCTGCATGTGTTCAGCAGATTCATTCTTCACATTCACACCATCCATTCGCTCTAAATTATAATTTTTCACGTGCAAGTTTTCCAGGGATTCGGCACAAACAATCTTCCCATGACTATTTTCAGGCGCGTCAGTTTTGTAATCCCGCATCTGGATGACACTTGGCTTCCTCTGAGCTCTACTTTTTCTTTTCTTTGCACCAATTTCAGTTTTTCTGGGAGCTACTTCTGTTCTCTGTAACCGAGAATTAAAGCTTGTGGACACAGAGTGTAAAGGTGTTAAACAAGGAACCTCAGCAGGTTTCTCAGGTATAGTGTCCATACTGGTAGATGCATGGCAAGAATATTCCCCACCAGTTGAAAAAGTCAGCGGGTATTGCAAGGTATGTTGTTTGTTTCGACCTGCAATATCTCGATGTGTGGGTTGACTATGAATTGATCCACCGCCCATCTGATTATTTACATTGAAATTATTCAACCCATTCCCAATGTGGTAGGTGTTAGCCAAAGAAACTTGGGTATTTTGCATCACTCCTTTTCTTTCACTAGGAGCCGTTGGTAACATTGTGTTCGTGGATGACGGGTCAGTGTGAGTTAAACCAAACACTGGAGTGCTTACTGAGCACATTGTTGCTTGTGCCACATTCCCTGTTACCATGCCAGGTATATTAGTATTCATGCCTGTATGACTGCTTGTGATGGGCATTGCTGGGAGAGGCAACTGTCCAAATGATGAATTCAAACATGAATTGTGGTTAACAGGGATGGTTGAACTCATGAGGTTAGAAGTAGAACTCAATGGAGGCACCAGTCCAGCATCTGGACCTGGTGTATAATGTAGTGCATGACTGGCACCCATGTTCAGACCATCTCCACCTCCAGTAAGGTTCTCTGGCAGCTCTAAATCACGTGAGGTATTAAGATCATGATGCAGACCGGAAGAGTCAGAGTGTTGGAGTACAGTGTCTGTCATATCCTGACCATCTGGAGGGTCTAGTGCTTGCTCAGGAATTATATAATGGTCTATATCCATCTGTACAAACTCATCATTAACTTGAAATAATCCATTTAAAGAATGTTTATGGGTACATAACTGTGAACCTGCATTTACCTTCTCCCCACACAGCCAACATTCGCTCACATTTAAAGTATAGTTAGTGTTCAAGTTGATGTGCCTAAGTTGGAGCACAAGTTTCCCACCATAACAAGTCATTCTTCCATAAACATCAGCTGACTCCAAGTGCGTCTTGTGGGACAACACCACACCTTGAGTGTTGTTTCCTGCACCATCACCCATACCATTTGTAGCTTGGTCAAATAAAGAGGATTCCAATTCTTTATGACTTGGATCTGCTCCAGATGACAAGTCAGGTCCTAAATCTTGACAAGCCAACTTAGCCAAAAGACTCTGAGCAGTCTCACTATCTCCTTTAGGTAGAGAGTTGGTCAGCTCTGTCATCTGGCATATATCCCCAGCATGAAGATCATCAAACCTCTGTAAGATAGAGGATAAGCCAGAGAGATGGTGAATATCATTGTAACCTCCACCGACTGACGTATTTCCAGTCGACTGAAGAGAATTCAATCCTCCATTTCCAAGTCCACCAGAGCTTAGACTGCCTCCAGGGCCCTTGCGAGCCCCAGGACCATCCAGGGCGAGGTCAACATCAAATCCCATGGGCCAAAGATCACTTCCTAGAGTTGGAGTCTCAAAGCCCCGGCACGAGTGGCTGTTGTCCCCCATGTTGAACCTGCAATATTGGTTTACTGTTATAACCTGATGACTACAATACAACATTGTCTGTTGATGGAAAACCACTAACACCAAACTTAAATTCTGGCAGGAACTTCCTCAGTGTTTGTTTTAATGTAATGAAACAAACCCTGAGGAGGAACAAGGAAAAATTTTAATTTTTTCTCTAGAATTTTTGTTTAAGTTGCTGGCTATCGTAAGTTGGTGATGTAGCACGTCATATGATTAGTCTGGAGGAATTGGCCATATTGATCTGTACAAATAGCCACAGCACTTTTATATTAAGGTTTTGTTAGGTAACATTACGCTAAGTTTTAATGTTTTGCAGCTTTAAAGAAACAACAATAAATGTTAAAATAAATTCTCAAAACCCAACCTAAACTTATATAACAAAGACATATTCCAAGATCATTCGGTGTCGAGTAAGTTAAGTTCGGGTTGGAGGGTTTGTTATGTCTGGTTTGAAAGAACTCTGAAGTTAAGTGAAATTATTTATGATACAGTTCCCACGTTCCAATCTACAAACAGTGGGGTACATATTCAAGTAGTGTACCAATGCACAATATTTAAAAAACTTGTTAGTTCAGCGGCTCTCTTATCGTAGCATACTGCATAGGTTAGTTTGGGTGATACTATGTTAAGTTAAGCCTATAATGTTATGTAAGATAATTTGAATAAAATGACCTTAACCACGAGTTTATTGCCTACACATCATGCACGTCTTGTTATTATATAAAACATTTAACTTCCATTACACTGTCACCAGAAAGACGTCACAAGATGTTACGGATTATTAACAATACAAAAGCCTTATCGAGACGTTCATATTTTTCCCATTTATTCATTTATGATGCATTAATCCACACATGTTTACTATGAGACACATTTTGGTGTATATAGTATTCAAGACAAGAAATAATTTAATGATAAAAGTGACCAGAAGAGCTGTGTCTCACTACCAAGCCAATTACAGCCAAGACGTCTTAAATTTCCAACCCCAAGATGATCTTAGATATATTCTTATTTCATGCCTCTTTACCCAATGTATTACCTTATCACTGTGATAACGTATATGTCTTCATCAGAATGTGTGTTACCCTGTGTGACTGAGAGATACGGAGGAATATGACGAAGGAAAAGGGTAAATGATGACAGCAAATATGTTATGACTTCCAACTCAGGCGCAGCTCAATGTAAACACCGGAGACTAACACCTCCCTCGCCCCTACTCTCTTAACGGGGTAACTAAACTTTATTATCTTTGTTCCTTTATCTTGTAAAATATATCCAACTTGAGAGATATTTTAAGAAATTATATCATATTTATTTTACATCTACTTCCCTGGATATATGCCAACGTATGCAGATAGAAACTAATCTATTTATATTTAGTAATATACTGTATGCTGGTAATGTTGGGATTATTATTCATTTGTATTTATTTTTTAATTTACTTCTATTGGGGAAATTGAATAAATGTGATATGATTATGTATCTATATCTTTATCTTTATTGGTCTAGTGGCAGTAAAGGAGGAAACTGCACCCAGAGAAAACCCAAGTCATATTGAGTCAAGTCACACGGAACAACCAACTCCTCACACAAGGCTCAAACTAAAATCGTACCTGGGTCGCACAAAAAGACGTACGTACATATGCAAATGAGTTTTATCACTTACCTAGTATCATTTTATTGTGTATTTCCCGTTAAAAAATAGGATATTCCTAAGATAATAGGTGATGTTTAATATTTACCAAGGAGGAACTCAACAACTGAGATTTTTTTTAGAACGAATAATATAAAGTTGTTAGATTGTGAATAATTTATGAGTATATTTTGTGTCTGTAATTTAGTAATAATATGTGTATGTAGGAAACATTGCTACTACATATACATAGAAGAATAGTCTCTGATATTAGTCGAGATTTCAAAGTTATACAAATATTTTGGTTTTGTCTTTTTTTACCTTAAGATTAACCACACTAACCTTAGCTAATTCTAAACTAACCTGATCTAACCCCGCAGGCAGCGATAGGGGAGTATAATCATCAAATGAAATAAGCTCGGAGGGTTAATCTTCATGTGACCCATCCAATTATTTCATCTTTACCCCTTCGAGGACTGGAGCGAGAAAAAACTAACGCGAGGGCCAAGCATAACAGCACCCTCCCCTCATGACCTTAACCTGATACTAGTTTTTCTACTGGCCTGAATCAATCCCTCGACCCTTGACCTTTCATGCGAATCTTCACTGATATTTATTTTGACGAATTTGCAACCAATAACAAAAGTACAAAAAACACACATCGTAACTGTAATGTCAAAATATCTTGATGAAACGAACAATGGCAATAGATTATGAATACATTAATAAATAAATTGTGAAAAAGATAAGTACCACTTAATTTTACCTTTAGGAAACAAGTGTAGATTTTCGATAGATAGATATTCAGCAAATCGTCAATAGAAGCTTATATTGATGCAGTACTACGTGTAGAGACACTGCAGCTATACAATTAAATATGTTGAGTGATAATGCAGATATTGAGTTCAGCATGTATACAAGTATTGCAGGTATACAGCTCAGCATGTATACAGGTAATGCAGGTATACAGCTCAGCATGTATACAGGTAATGCAGGTATACAGCTCAGCATGTATACAGGTAATGTAGGTATACAGCTCAGCATGTATACAGGTAGTGTAGGTATACAGCTCAGCATGTATACAGGTAATGCAGGTATACAGCTCAGCATGTATACTAATAATGCATCTATACAATGTTACAATACCGAGGCAAAATAAAAGTCGAATTTGGAATGGCACTAACTGAACTTGATTCCTCTCTTAGTTATTAGAGAGAAAAAAATTAAGAATCCTAATAATTGAAAGATTAATAGACTTCAAAGGGACTTATGATAGATTTAATTTAACAAAACGGGAGAAACAAGTGTCGCTCCAGGCCAGAGAAAGACAACTCTCAATATTTATTCAAGAAAGTCGCTCACTGGGATCACTAACCCAACCGTAAATAATAATTCACGTTTCGTAAGATGTTCAACTGTGTGTGTGTGACTCTTCATCCATGTTGGTTACTTTTTTAGCGCCATGTGCGGGGTGAGTCACGTTGCTTCTGGCCGTAGTTGACTCATCATGATGGTACAGTTCCAGTCTATCATAGAAAAATCACCAAATAATTAATGTAAATCTACCACGATACAGATTCTTTAATTACACTTGTCTCAGCCCAGCCATCTAGTTCTTGGTGGTCTGGCCTCACCTACCACAAACAGGTTGAGCTGGATACCTATTGCAGTATGTAATATCTCGCCTTTAATGGTTAAGAACTTGAGATCCGCTGTTAGATAACTGAAAAAAATATCATTGTTTCCGCACTTCCCTTTCCGTTTTATATTAAGGGAGCACCGTGGAAGATGTAAGCTTGTAATGTTAGTAATAATAATAATAATAATAATAATAGTAATAATAATAATAATAATAATAATAATAATAATAATAGTAATAATAATAATAATAATAATAATAATAATAATAATAATAATAGTAATAATAATAATAATGATACTACTACTACTACTACTACTAATAATAATAATAATTCGTTTTTGTGAGTGAGGCTATTCTGTTTTATTTATTATTCCTTAAGTAACTATATATATTCTTTAAGGAGTTGATGATAGTTAATGAAAGTGTTTTATGAGGAATTACTTGTCAAGCTGCCTTTCTTTCTAGAGGCGTCTGTCTGTCTGTCCCTCTATGCCTGTCTACCTCCTTTTCTTCCTGTGCCTGCCTGTGTTTACTTTTATCTCTGTCTATCTATCTCTACCTGTCTGTCTGTCATCTCTCTCTCTGTCTGCTTATCAATCTTTCTGTTTACCTGTCTATCTCTCTATTTGCCTATTTATCTCTGTCTGACTATCAATCTGTCTGTCTCTATCTTTCTGTCTATCTATCTCTCTGTCTGGCTATCTAGCTTTGTCTGCTTATCTATCTCTCTGTCTGCTTATCTATCTCTCTGTCTATCTCTATCTGTTTATCTTTCTCTCTGTCTGCCTATCTCTGTCTGTCTCTGTGCCGGCCTATCGATGTCTCTCTAGCTGCCTACCGCCGGGTGTTATCTCTCAGTACATTGTGGCCTTGAGTATAATAATAATATTGCCATCAAAAGATCTCTTCCGTCTTCCGCCTCTGTAGTTAATACCAAAGTGCAATTGTTTGACCTTTAAGTTAAGCTGCATGTCTCGACACAGTTAAATTACTACTACTACTACTACTACTACTACTACTACTACTACTACTACTAATAATAATAATAATAATAATAATAATAATAATAATAATAATAATAACAACAGTAACAATAATAATAATAATAATAATAATAATAATATTAATATTAGTAATAATGGTAATAATAATAATGATAATATTAATAATATTAATAATAATAATAATAATAATATTAAAACTCCCCATAATCATTATATTGCAATATATGATGCGTAAATGGCATTCAGTGACGTCAAACAGGTAGTTCATGCTTCTGATTAAGCTTGCCATTGTTTCATCCTTCTATATTTCGTTATTAGACTTTATTTAAAACGTTTAGCGGGGTTTAAAGTTAACCTGGCTGGGTGTGAGGAGCACTGACCCCGCATTCACTTATACTGCCTCGCCAGCCTTCCCTGATACTATATAATTTATGTGAGGTGTATGTTGTATTTAGTAATGCCAGGAAGCCCATATTAGGTGTGTCTGAGGTTTAAAAATTTCATGGCAATTACTAACAATCAAATGGTTGTTTAGTACTAGTTAGTGGCAAATGGTAACTAGAGAGTTGGTGGTTAGTATTAAGTTTTGCGTTGTTTAATCGGTTTGTAGCCTACTGCGACAAAATTAATTTGTTTTGATGATTAAAAATATGTTAAAATTTAACTAGATAAATATGTGAAATGTTTCTAGGGATTTAAAGGGAAGGCAAGACGGTGGAGGACGGAGCACTGACCCCCCCCGCATCACTTTTAAATGGGGCGCCATAACTGCCTCGCCAGTCCTCGCTCTTTCTCGCACCATCGCGGCTAGCTGTCAGTTGACGCAATGGTGGAGTTGTGTGAGGGCAAGATGGCAGAGCTGGAGGTGTCCGTGCCTCTGGCTCAATTTGACACAGATGAGTGGGCCGAGTTTTCAGATTTTCAGTCCTCTCAAGATCTGAACTGTAACTCAATGACGCCAAACACCACCTTAGCCACCCCAGAGAAGAACGACAATGACTTTTTGGATAACATGTCGGACACCACAGAGAACTTCAAGGATACGTTTTCGACCTCGCTAGAAGATCTTGTTAACACGTTCGACGAGAAGATTACGAAATGTTTTTGCAACTACGAGGACCAAGTGGAGAAGTACGCCCCCGTGCAAGTCAGGACTCAGGAGGAGATCATGAACGATTGCCAGTAAGTAATATGGTCTGTCGTAGTATGTGTTAAAGAGGTCGGCCGCCCACACCACAGAAAACGTACATATCGTCTGCTGGTCAATCGATGAATGAGGTGTGGTGGTTGGCCTGTCCTCTCTCCCTCCTATTTCACTCCTCTCCTGCCATAATATGTCACTCATACACTCACTAGGCAAAAGGACTCAAAGACATCAGTTATGTTTGGTCAGGGCGGTGGCAATAGTAAGCGTTAACGTAGTATTTTTTTTATAGGGTAGAGTAAGTGAGGTAACTTTCACTTAGTAGTGTTGAGAGAGAAGTATAACTGCCCCCAACAACACCACCTACCACAGTACACCACTGGTACTCTAACCACATAAATAACCCGATTTATAATCTGGCGCCTTCCATAATTGCATCGCATATTCAATACCCGCCGTAGAAAACTCCTCTAAAGCTCTTTGTTGCGACGTAATTCATGACATAAACATTCCATTGTGTTTAGGCCTCAAGCAACACAGTAACAACAAACATCACGTCTGTTGGTCAATGTTTTGCCAGTGGACAGACCTGACTCCGTCACCATGTCTAGTAAAGGTATAATAGCGTCGTATGAATTCCTGTATCTTGAACTAAACAAGAGGTTATGAAAAAGTTTTGAGAATTAAATATTTATTCAGCATAAATCATTATCCAGTTCACATTGGTTCAGCGTGTATGAAAACGGTGCAGTCGTGTAAACTAAGGCAAACAGTATGTCGATTTAACCATGGGTAGCCGAGGAAAACCTTTAAAATTCTATACCCATTTAGGAATTCATGCTCCACAATACGGATCACCAAGGTAGTAGTGTAGTGGTGTAGGTCACTGGCAGTATTATGCTTGAAAGTAAACTGTCAGAAGCCCGTGAAGGTGATGTTCAGGGGTAGAGTGTCACGTCAGGTTGAGCTCAGCATATTATGTCAAGTTCAGAGCGAGGGAGACGGGTTAGGCATTCGCTCCCAAGGTTGAATTTTTTACATTCCGATCATGTGGTCATTATCGTGTCTTAGGAGATTGTGTTTTGTGTTGCAGTGGATGATTCTCTCTTTCTCCCTCGATTATGTAAAAGGAATGGAGAATTGTAAATTAGTCTTGGGGGGGGGGGGGCTACCACTTATATATGAATGATTGATATATTACTTAATACTGTAAATAAGCTGTTATCATCTTACCAACTTAACTTTCTCGGAAATTTAAGAAAAAAAAACATACCAGTAGACGACATTAGCTTCATTAAATTTAGGAAAGGTTAAATTTGATCCCCATACTTGTGAAGGCCGGGAGGTGTATATAATGTAGCAGGTTTCTACACAAGGGTCTTCCTCATTCTTCCTCTTACATAACTTACGATTTTGTATGCGTTTAGTCTGTCTTGTTTCCGCCTTTACTGACCTGACTGATAGATTATTTTTTCACGCGTTTAAGGGATTCTTTTTTTTTTTTATTCGGCTGAACTTACGTCCTGCCTGCCTTCCTTCCTTCATTTCTTCCTTCCTTCCTTACTCCTTTCCTTTATTCCGCCTTTCCTTCTTATTCTTTTCTCCATGCTTTACTTTCTCCATTACTTCATTTCTTCCTTCCTTCCTTCCTTCCTTCCTTCCTTCTATATTCTTCCGGCACTTATATTTTTTTCTTTATCATATTATCGCATTTTTCTTATTCCTTTCTCATCTTTTCCACGTAACTGTAATTTCTTCCTATAATCTCTGTTCATTCTCTGTTCCTCTTCTCTGCAACCTGTCTTATTTTTTTTTCTCTCTCGTCTGTTTCCTATGTTCTTGTCATTCTCCGTCTATTCTTATCTCATCATCTTCATTTCTTCATCTTTATCATCTATATCTTTTCTCGTAATTCTTAGACAGCATTCTTCTTCCTCCTCTATTTTCCCATCGTCTGTTATCCATCTAAGTCTTCCATTATCCGGCTCTTCTCTCCCACTCCTTCTTCCACAGTTATTCTTCTATTCCTTCCACCTCGTTTTATCATCTTCATCTGTTGTTCGTCTCTACGCCTCTCACCTTAGCTTCCTCGTCTTGGTCAGCGTGAGTTACTTATACCCAGAGTTACATACACAACCCGACACTCCTCTTCCTTCTCTTCTTTGTCTTCTTCCTCTCCCTCCTTGCTCTTCTTCCTGTTCATCCTCTTTTCCTCAGCCTTTTCTTCCTCTTGTTTTTCTTCCTCTTCCCCCTCCTTCAGACACGGTTTTATAGTGAATTAGAATAGTGTGTGTGTGTGTGTGTGTGAGAGAGGTAAAGGTTTTCAGGTGCCTTCCATAGGTGAGTCGATTGATGATGGCTGGCTGGCAGGTAAGAGAGAGAGAGAGAAGGCAAGCAGTGTTTGTGGTTCCATGTTTGCTCACCGAGGCTTGACTGTCAAAGACTTCAGGCCACCTGACTTATTGTATCTTGAACTATGTAATTACTTCATTGAATCAGGTGTGCTTGAGGACATTCTTGCTGTTTATCCCAAATTTGCTAGCCCACACTGATTAGTCTTCAATTAGAATATGACTCCAATGTATGTGATCTACTGACCTATATATACTGCTAATGAATATGATGTATTTCCTTCTTTGTGTACGAACCTCTGTCCTGCATGGCAGTGAACAGTGGCATTACCCACATGAATCTGACCTATATACATTTATAGCTGTTAATGAATATGATGTATTTCTTTGTGTATGAACCTCTGTCCTGCGTGGCAGTGAGAAGTGATATCACCTCAGTGTCAAGACCTGACTGAATTACTCAGAATAGGCAAACTGTACTACAAGCTCTGCCAATAAATTTGTTAAACTAAAAAAAAAAAAAAGCGAGGCTTGAGACGACGTACTAGGACAAAACTAGGTGCTGGTCCGTCCGTTGGTTTGTCGCGGTGTCTGGCAAGTCTTCGAACCCTTGTTATATATATTAAAAAATTCTACCACACCATATGATAATAATAATAATAACTGTAGATTTATGATAGTTGAGTTGAAAGTTGTTTGTGGTTTACTCGACCTTAACGCAAGACCATTTTAACCTCGCAAAGTAAAATAATGCAAGTAAAAGCATCTTAGCAAATTAAGGTTAGGTTAAATATAGAATAATGAGAGTCCTCGCACAACTGATAACATAAACACTGACTCTATCACAGTCTAGTTCGACAAACACACAGTCATCACAGTCTAGTACAACAAACACACAATCATCACAGTCTAGTACAACAAACACACAATCATCACAGTCTAGCACAACAAACACACAATCATCACAGCCTCACACACAATCACCATCACAGCCTCGTATAATAAGTAAAACACAATCCAATCCCTACAGTTTAGTACAGTTAAAGACTATACCCTTCCTGAGGCGATGCACAGACACACAGACACACACAGACACTCACACACAGACACACACACACACACACACCACGGGCCGTGTCCAAAACCATCACAGGCGAAGTGTAACAACATATCAACTTACCTGTAATTTAAGATTCTCTCGGCATTAGCTAGTGTGGGGGTGGGGGGGGGAGAGTTGGCAGGTAGTGGTAGTGATGACAGAACAAGATGTAATGGTGCTGGGAACTTGTAAACACATTGGTTGGTTTATTTTACAGTCAGGGTGTAGGTTTAGGGTAGGGCACACACACACACACTCACACACACACACACACACACACACACACACACAGGCACACACACAGGCACACACTCACACTCACACTCACACACACACACACACTCACACACACACACATACTCACACTCACACACACACACACACACACACACACACACTCACACTTATGTAAGAATGCTTGATGAAAACTGAGACTAGGAAAGGAACAGAGTTTTTTCTCTCTGGTGTTAAATTAAAACCACGACACAGTGTTGACGATTTTACGGTGGTCAATGTTTGCTGTAAATTCCCGACCAAGTACAGTCACAGGTAAATAAACTGTATACATAACTTAATACTGATGTAATTTAACCGTATGTATGTATGTATATCCTGCTTCATGTGGTAACTGGGTCGGCGGATGGGTGGGTGTCTTGTCAGGCCCCCCCCGCTCAAGGCCTTCCACCCACCCACCCACCCACCCACCCACCCAACCAATCAATACTTGTGTCATTCAGTGGCCAGCCTCCTGCACCTCAGGCCAGTCTAAGCATGTGTCCGTTCCTTAGTATTTTACGATCACATGAAGATTAGGCACCCCAGCTTTTTTCGCCTGATTAAATATCTATGGAAAACCTAACCTAACCTAACCTAAGTTGACTAGACCTAACCTATCCTATATCCTACTTCCCCCCCCCCCCCCTAATGTAGCGTTAGAGCGTTTAAGTTTAATCATGGACTATGAGTGTGTGTTTGTGTGTGTGTTTTATGTATGTATGTATATATATGTGTGTGTGTGTCTGTTTTATTTCCTAATACCCCGTTTCCTCTTACCCTTTGATGCCCACCTCTCCCTTCCCCCCTCCCGCTCCCCCTTTCCTCCCCCTTGAACGTTCCCCCTTAACCTTCTCCCCCTTCCCCCTCGAGTGCCTGTAGGGGGCCCGGATACCCCAGCAATGAGAGTAAATAGGTGGGGAGGGGAAGGAAATGTCAGAGTGAAGTGCCAGGAGGAGAGGAATGGGAGAGGAGGAGGAAGAGGATAGGGGGTCGGGGAGGAGGAAGAGGATAGGGGGTCGGGGAGGAGGAAGAGGATGGGGGGTCGGGGAGGAGGAAGAGGAAGAAGAGAAGAAAGATGATAGATGATGAGAATGAAGAAAAAAGGAAGAACGAAGGAGGAGGAGGAGAAGGAAGAAGGAGGAGGGAGGATACTGCAGTAGTACCAGCAGATGAGCCACGACCCCCCCCCCCCTCTCCCCCAACCTTGTTATAATGAGAGTATTGTGATGGTGGTGTTGAAGAGTGGCACCCTCAATTGGCACCCTCCTGGCACTCTTTTTTTTTTGTCTATTTCCTCTTTATTTTCTGTTTACCTGGCCATTATTCCTTTATCTCCTCTTTCTTCTCTTCCACCTCTACCTCTTTCGGTGCTTTTGTGTATGTGAGAGAGAGAGAGAGAGATACCATCAGTTGACTATTTCCCTCTCCCCATATAGCCTCTTCAGTTATTGGCATTTCCTTCATTAGTGTGTTTACGTATCGTGCCAGGCGGGAGGTCACGGTTGTCTCCTTCGTGTCATGGACGTTAGAGTGCCATATGACACCCCCTGTACTTATTTGTATGACACCCTCTACACTTATATAATTGATTTAATCTGTCATAATCGACTTTCTCTTAATGTTCCTTCCTTCCTTCCTTCCTTCCTTACCATCAATCATTTCTTCCTTTCTCCTATATCTATCCTTCCTTCCTTTCTTTCTCCTTACCATCTCTCCTTCCTTCCTTTCTTTCTCCTTACCATCTATCCTTCCTTCCTTCCTTTCTCCTATATCTATCCTTCCTTCCTTTCTTTCTCCTTACCATCTCTCCTTCCTTCCTTTCTTTCTTTCTCCTTACCATCTATCCTTCCTTCCTTTCTTTCTCCTTACCATCAATCCTTCCTTCCTTCTAACCTTCCTTCCACCCTGCTATCCACCTCCCGTTTTCCCACCCACCCGCCGCCCACCCATCCATCCATCCACCCACCCACCCACCCTGTGTGTGTTGTCACCAGTACAGTATACCATAATGGCTCCTCTGCGCCTCTTAATGCCGCCACACGAACTCATTATCTTACGAGTGACGTTTCCTGTTCCCGTAGTCAACGTTTCGTAATTTTGTAAACAAGAGCACTCGATAAAACGTTTGTTCTCGTGGGTGTGTGTGTCGTAAACGGGTGTGAGAAGAGGGGAAGGAAGAGGGTGAAGAGAAGGAAGAGGGTGAGGGGGGGAAGAGGGTGAGGGGGGAAGAGGATGAGGGAGGAAGGAGGGTGAGGAGGAAGAAGGTAGAGAGTGAGGGGGGGAGGCAGAGGATGAGAGGGAAGAGGGTGAGGGGGGAGGGGAAGAGGTTTTAGGTGGTTGTATTATGAATTGTTGTGGTCAGGAAGGATATTGTATAATGTAAATGATTTCTATATCTGTCTGTCTGTCTGTCTGTCTATCTATCTATCTATCTATCTATCTATCTATCTCTTTCCTGTGTGTGTATGTGTGTGTCTGGGTAGCAACTAGCTCTGTCACTCTCACCCTCGGCTAGTTAATGTGGTGCTGGTGGCCACGGACAGGTTTAAAAGTCACCGAGCAAGAGGCACACGACGCTAGCTGCATCTTCCTCCTCTTCTTCTTCCTCCTCCTTCTTCCTCCTCTTCCTCCTCCTCCTTCTTCCTCCTTCTTCCTTCTCTCCTCCCTTTTTTGCCTCCTGCTCACTTTTCTCTTCCTTTTCTTCCTCCTTCATTTTCTTTTTCCTTTTCTTCCTCTTTCTCTCTTTCTTCCTCCTCCTCTCCTTCTTCCTTCTCCCCTCCTTCCTTCTCCCCTTTCCTTCTTCCTTCTCCTCCTCTCCCCTTTTTCGCTCTTTCCATTTTCCTCCAATTTTTATTCTTCCTACTCTCCTCCTTACTCCTCTTTCCTGTTATTCCTCCTCCTCCTCCTTCATCTTATTCCTCTAACTCCTCTCCGCTTCCTTCTCTCCTTCCTCCTCTCCTCCTTTCTATCTCCTTCTTTCTGTTTCTCCTGTTTTTTCCTATTTTCATCTGTCCCATTTTTTTTTTTTTACTTTTTCCTATCTTATTTTATCTCTCAATTTCTTTCTTTCTTTATTTTTTCTTCCCGTTTCTTTTTCTTTGTTTCTGTCTATTTCTCTTTTTTTCTATTTACCTATTTTTACATTTTCTTATTTTTCCACAAACGCATTAATTCCTATTTTTAGTAGTTAATCCCCCTATTGGACTAGTTAACACTTGTACTGAGCCTGTGTTAATTATCTTCACACCACTCGAGTCACCCTACGACCCTACTACTATAAACTCTTAACCTTATCTCCTCATATGAGATTTAACTTCATTATATTTATCACTATGCCATTAACCTTGTCACTATATCATTAACCTATCTTGTCACTATACCATTAACCTTGTCACTATACCCATTAACCTTGTCACTATACCATTCACCTTGTCACTATACCATTAACCTTGTCACTATACCATTAACCTTGTCACACCGGTATATCTGTAACGGTAAAGCCAGATTGTTACAGTTATTCTTGGAAAGGTAACACGGGGTAGGTGTTACGACGGGGGGGGGGGGGGGGGGGGAAGGAGGGGGAGAGGGGTGTTATTTATGGTATGTGTTGTGTGGGAGGGGGAGGGGGAAGCCACGGGTACAGAGACGCGATGATGAGATAACAGTGGTGGTAAACGAGGAGGGGGAGGAGGGAGCAGTAAGGAGATGGAGGGGAGGTGGGGAAGGGAGAGAGAGAGGGGGGAGGGGTGGTGGTGGGACAGGAGAGGAGCCTGATATCAACATGTTTACCTGTTGGTCGCTGTAAATACTTTGGTTCTTCGCCTTGTTCAGGATACAAGAGGGTGCCACTTGCGGGGTTATTCTGAGTTTGGAGAGGGGAAGGAAGGAAGGAAGGGGAGGACTAGGAGGAGAAGGAAAGAGCAGTGAGGAAGGAAGGGGAAGGTGTGAAGGAAATAACAGTGAAGAAGGGAGGGTGAGAAGGAAAGAGCAGTGAGGAAGGAAGGGGAAGGTGTGAAGGAAATAACAGTGAAGAAGGGAGGGAGAGGGAGGGTGAGAAGGAAATAACAGTGAAGGGAGGAAGAGGGAGGGAGGGTGAGAAGGAAAGAGCAGTGAAGGAGGGAGGGACAGGGATCGGACACAAACTCAGGTGTCTTCAAAGAATCCCAAAAGTCACATAAATCTCGCCCCGACCTTTGTGGGATGACGTCACGAGGACCTAACTGGCTGACTGGTTAACTAGCTGGCTGGTTGACTGGCTGGATCGATGACTGACTGGTTGGATGGTGGGCTGACTGACTGACTGACTGGATGGCTGGTTGACTGACTAGCTGAATGGATGGCTGCTTGACTGACTGACTGATTAATTGACTAACCGACTGATTGACTGCAAGGGGGAGTCTGAAGGGTGGAGCTTGGAGGGGGGGGGGGGAAGTTTGTCACTACCCGGAGACTGTCTCCACCAGGGGCGTGATGAACGGCTCGGGAAGACGGTGTGGAGGATGGTGGAATTGTGGGGGTGACGTGGGACTTGTGTGTGTGTTTTAGCAAGACGTGTGTGTGTGTGTGTGTGTGTGTTATAGCAAGACGTGTGTGTGTGTGTGTTTTAGCAAGACGTGTGTGTGTGTTTTAGCAAGACGTGTGTGTGTGTGTTTTAGCAAGACGTGTGTGTGTGTGTGTGTGTGTGTTTAGCCAATGGAACAGAGGAGTGTGGGAAGACTGGAATCACTAACACGACACAACAACACTGCGTGGAGATCACTTCCAGGATACTCGACACACTCTGGAAAATGGAATCCTGGAAAGAACATTACTTTTAACATATATTGTATCCCAGGCGAGAGAGAGAGAGAGAGAGAGAGAGAGAGAGATCCTTGATACTGAGGACTAATGCAATATCTTTTAGTTGTCTGAAGGAGGCGAAAGCGGAGGAGGAGGTAGATAGGGGGGGGGGGGGAGGCGGCTTAAAGTAGGATATACCCCTGAAGGAGGAGATAGTGGAGGAAGAGGAGGGATTAATTATACAGCTCTTGGTTCCTGATGAAGGTGAGAGAGAGGAGGCAGTATGGAGGAGACTGGAAGGAGAGAGAGGCAGTGTGGAGGAGACAAAAATGAAGGGAGGAAAGAGTGGCAGTGTGGAGACTGGAAGGAGAGAGAGGCAGTGTAGAGGAGACAGGAAGGAGAGAGAGGAAGTGTGGAGGAGACAGGAAGGAAAGAGAGGCAGTATGGGGTGAGGGAGTAACACGCACCACAGTTTCAAGAGAATAGAACAAGCGATGTACAGTAAGAATGAGGCAGAAGCGTCTCTTGATAGTGGAGACAGACGGACAGACAGATGAGAAGTTTCAGGTGGACAGAGACAGAGGAGGTAGATGGGAAGTTTCAGGTGGACAGAGACAGGAGGTAGATGAGAAGTTTCAGGTGGACAGAGACAGAGGAGGTAGATGGGAAGTTTCAGGTGGACAGAGAGACAGGAGGTAGATGAGAAGTTTCAGGTGGACAGAGACAGGAGGTAGATGGGAAGTTTCAGGTGGACAGAGACAGAGGAGGTAGATGGGAAGTTTCAGGTGGACAGAGACAGAGGAGGTAGATGGGAAGTTTCAGGTGGACAGAGACAGAGGAGGTAGATGGGAAGTTTCAGGTGGACAGAGACAGAGGAGGTAGATGGGAAGTTTCAGGTGGACAGAGACAGAGGAGGTAGATGGGAAGTTTCAGGTGGACAGAGACAGAGGAGGTAGATGGGAAGTTTCAGGTGGACAGAGACAGAGGAGGTAGATAGGAAGTTTCAGGTGGACAGAGAGAGAGACAGCGATGGGAAGTGGCAGGTGGACAGAGAGATAAACTTGATAAGGCACCACCTGCTAGGTTGAGATGGTACAGCACTCAGCACCTCGCGGGAGAACCTGACAGTGTTGGTGGTGGCACTTGACAGGCAGTGAAAAGCCTGACCAGAGCTATACCCGTCAACTGTACAGACAGACCTACACTATAAGAATTATTTAACAGGGGGAGCTATAGACAGAAACAGGTTATCATTTAAGAGGGAAACTGTGGATTGCTTGGGATATTCCTGTCTGAATGATAACTC
Source organism: Homarus gammarus (assembly GCA_958450375.1). Classification (NCBI taxonomy): domain Eukaryota; kingdom Metazoa; phylum Arthropoda; class Malacostraca; order Decapoda; family Nephropidae; genus Homarus; species Homarus gammarus. The sequence goes on along the minus strand of CAUDMG010000190.1, from coordinate 3,887,412 downwards.
TTTTTTTTCACCATTTATCAGTTTTGTAACCTTGTTCTATGTTACTTTCTCATGACCTTTTCCCGTGATGATTGGTACAAGGTCACACTGTATAGCTGGCTAACACTTCTCTCATCTGACCCGGGTAAGCAAATAGATTTGTACTTTTTAGACCTATTGGGTTCGATCTCCGATGTACCCCCAGTCCACCCAGCTGTAAATAGGTCCCTGACACTACAGTTGGGGAAGTGAAGGCGGTCGAGTACAGTGCCTGGCCACATGCTGCCTCCTTGTGTACCCAAACGAACCATTTTACTTATACTTAAATTTCTCTTTAATTTCATTTAACTTATGAATTGTTACGCTTTACTTACACTTAACGCTGCACTTATCACCATTTGGATGTCGCTGCACAACTGAACTATTTTATTATGAAATATATAAGTGTGTGTGTGTATGCGCGCGTGCGTGTGGATGTTAGTCTTTGCGTGTGAATGTTAGTCTTGTGTGTGTGTGTGGATGTTAGTCTTTGTGTGTATGTGTGTGTGGATGTTAGTCTTTGTGTGTGTGTGTGTGGATGTTAGTCTTTGTGTGTGTGTGTGTGTGTATGTATGTATGTATGTATGTTAGTCTTTGTGTGTGTGTATGTTAGTCTTTGTGTGTGTGGCAGGGTTTGTTGCCAGGACCGGTTTGTGAGATAACTGGGATGGGATAGGCGAGTCTGGTGGTGTGGTAGTGATGGTGGTGTGGTAGTGATGGTGGGTGGTAGTGGTGGTGTAGTGGGTGGTAGTGATGGTGTGGTAGTGATGGTGTGTGGTAGTGGTGGGTGGTGGTGGGTGGTAGTGATGGTGTGGTAGTGATGGTGTGTGGTAGTGATGGTGGTGTGGTAGTGATGGTGGGTGGTAGTGGTGGTGTAGTGGGTGGTAGTGATGGTGGGTGGTAGTGGTAGTGATGGTGGGTGGTAGTGGTAGTGATGGTGGGTGGTAGTGGTGTTGTAGTGGGTGGTAGTGATGGTGGGTGGTAGTGGTGGTGGGTGGTAGTGGTAGTGATGGTGTTTGGTAGTGATGGTGGGTGGTGGTAGTGGGTAGTGGTGTAGTGGACACGGTGATGATCGATGATAATGAAGGAGTGGAAATGAGTAGTGGTGGTGGGCGGGCTAAGGTGGTCATCACGATTGTGTGTGTGAGGGGTGGATGGTGGGCGGCGGTGGGTGGTAGGCTAGCTGGATCTCTCTGATATTAGTTTTTGGAGGTTGTTGCCTTGAGAGAGACCCTTCCCTCTTTCCTTCCCTCCCTCTCCTTTCTTCCTTCCCTCCCTCTCCTTTCCTTCTTCTCTCCCTTTCCTTTCTTTCCTTCCCTCTCCTCCTGTATTCTTTCCTCTCTTTCTTACTGCATTCCTTCCCTACCTCCCTTCCATTCATCACCAACCTTCTACCTTATCTCTTACCTGCATTACAACCTTCCCTCCCTCCCTCCCTCCCTCCCTCCTCCCTCCTTCCCTCCCTCCTTCACACAACACTCACACATTCCCCCCTCTTCCACGTAGCTCTCTCTCTCTCTCTCTCTCTCTCTCTCTCTCTCTCTCTCTCTGAATAAGACTGTACATATTTCCATCTCTCGTTTGCATAGTGTGTCCGAAGCAACGCTGTCATTGTTTACATACATAATGATAGTCTAGTAGTCTTGATCCTCCTGTGCATTGTGGTGTAGGTGGGTGTTGTTACCTGGTATATCTTTGTCATAGCGTGTTAAAACCTGTTTGGTTGCACTGTCTGCCTGGTGTGTGTGTGGCTGTGTGTGTGTGTGTCTGGCGGTGTGGGTGTGTGGCGGTGTGTGTGTGTGTGTGTCTGGCGGTGTGGGTGTGGCGGTGTGTGTGTGTGTGTGTGGCTGTGTGTGTGTGTGTGTGTGTGTGTCTGGCGGTGTGGGTGTGGCGGTGTGTGTGTGTGTGTGTGTGTGGAGAGTAAGGGAGGAAGGGAGAGGAGGGAGGGAAGGAAGGGTAATGGGCATGGAAAGTTGTGAAGAGGAAGAGAGAGAGAGAGAGAGAGAGACACCCCTAACTACCTAACCATCTGTTCCCAATGGCTAACCAATTATCATTAACCTGCTCGGAGGTCTTCAGGTCACAACCTAACCTACCATAACACTAACTTAACCTTACCTAACGTTAACAAACCTGGTCTAACTTAACTTAATGTAATGTAACCATAACCTTATGCTAACCTAACCTAACCTAACCTAACCTATTTCCCAGATAGCGTTAGAGCGTTTAAACATCAAGTGGGCTAAATTAACTTAAGAACCTTTGCTAATATAATACCTTTGTACCGAAGCTTGACTAAACCAGCTAAATGCGTTTTCCTTTATATCCAATTTCGTGGATAATTGAACTGAGGAACCTTTGAGAATCCATCTTTTGATTCTTAGCTTATGTGAGCCAATGAGATGCGACTCTTAGCCCTACGAGTTAAGGTCATTTAACTTTGGAACCTTTGAGAATCCAATTATAGATTTTCCCCGTTAATTTCCGTACGTAGTTAACACATTGATTTATTTTTTGCTCCAGCGAGGAAATGGGTTGACGGCCTGAGTCCTTCGGGGTGTCTTCCTCTCATTATGAATTATTAAGCATAATTATTGATTTGTTTCCCTCTTTGTAATGTTCTTTATCATTATTATTATTAGATATGTAATTATTTATTAAAATTAATTTAAATCTTGTCCGAGAAAAATATACCAGTTATTATATATCTATTTAATTGATATATTTGTCTATTTCATATTGATTTATATATTTATTCTTTCATTAATCCATTTCTTTATTTTTTTGTGTGTGTTAAATTTGCCGCCATTTTTTTATATATATATAAATTGGTATTTTATATTTGAACTGTACAGAACGGTTGAAATAATGCTAGGAAGCGTTAACATTATAAAACATTAAAAGTATCATCCCCGTAGTGAAGGGATTAAGGAAAGCTGTCTCCCAGGCTTTGGTGTAATAATATAATTTATGGTCATCACTTAAAAATGGGACGCGAGGGAGAACATTTTGAAGTTTATTGTCAGTGGAACATTTATTTGTTTTGCATAAAGTACATTTTAAATTAGGATTAAAACAGATGTATACCGGTATATATTTAGCCTTTGGTTAATTGACTGAATGATTGATTGGTTAGTTGATTAGGTAAAAATCGTCAAATAAATTCACGTTGAACTGGGTGATCAAATTTCTAACGACACTTGGCAGCATCTACTTGTGGGTTAAGATAGGTATTGGTTATAAATTATATCAGACTAAATATATGAAAAATTACTGTAATATAAAGAAAAATCTCAAGTTAATATAGTGTTAAAATCCCCCAATATCTTCTTTCGCTACGTGACCCCTCGAGTATAGATGCCATGTAGTGTGTAGGGATTTTATTTTTTTGTAACTACATAAAATATAGACATACAAACAATGGTAAACAATATGTCGATTTAAATAAGGGGTGGATACATACAATGACAAACAAAGACTAGTCCAAGAAGCCGTTGAAATACTGGCGCCAAAAGAGACCATTGAAAAAGTAGCCAGAAAAAAAAAATATTGTTTTGTTTTGTTCGTAAATTGCTGGTCCGTATATCACTGAACACTGTCCATTTTCCCCCCATTTAATATGATTTGTAGGACAGTGTTTTGTTAGTGCTTGAAAGAACTTGCCCCAGAGTTATTAACGTATAATGCCTGGCTTGGCTGGCTGCGTTTTGTAGGCGACTGAGATGGTTTGTGTGTGTGGTGTTCCCGCGTCCTGTTGCTAAAATCTTTGTAGCATTATTATTCTTCATAATTAAAACTGAATCATTGTATTTAACTAATTTAAGGTTAATTATGATGTCAACTTCAATATAGGGATTACTTGAGGATTAGCCACAGCTTATTTTACCCTGAGGGGTTAGGTTAGTTTTAGGGTGCTTAATCTTAAAGTGAAATAAGCTGAGGTGGGCTAAGCTTAAGGTGATCTTAAAATAACAACAAAATTACTCTTGAGACTAACCAATTTTACTTAGTATCACCTTGTAGACAAAATTATGGTAGAATCTTTTGGAAAATATTCTCTACCAGAATTTGGTCTCCTAACTATACTTTGTAAATTATATAGCCTAAGGTAGTTTCATTTTCAGTGATTTTGTTGCTAATTTTCGAACATTAATCTTATGTTTCAGCTCAAGTCAACCAGTTTTAGGGACATTTTTACATCTTCAGGTACGAGGATTATTGGCGTTTCATTTTATACTCAACTTTTTGGTTTCGTTAAGTGAGCCCAATAACCGTATCGCCTGACTGACTGCTCCGTACTTCCCAGATGTATTATATTTTTATCTCCCGCACTACTCCCTTGTGTGCACTGCCAAGCGTATGATCCGGCCCGCACACAGATATGGTAATTTATTTATTTTTTTTTGAGCAGTTAGTCATGACGCCATTTTCCTCTCTGGGGGTTGGCGACCACGGCCCACTGTTACGGTACCCAAAACTTCTCCGCTGGATACATAAATTGGTATCACTCGCCTCCGTAGTGACTGTCTTCCCCTGGCCCTCCTACCCTTCACTTTAACCCTTCGATAACTCTACCATTATCTCCTTATCCTTAATTATATGGCCAAAGTATCTCATTTTTCCTTCAGCGTAATTACTAATCCATTATTTTAATTAACTTGGTTTTGCTTTCATATACAGAATAATATCTCCGTCTTATTTAAACACTGAATAAAGTCTTTCCTATATATCTATGTATTTATGTCTGTCTGTCTTTACAATTCCGCCGTACATAATGCAAGCTTCCTAAACCTTCATCATTGTATCATCATTATTTCGCTTTTTGAGTTCACATTGCGAAGAACCTCACCACGTTGACGTCCCCACAGGGTGAAGTCTCTGTTTAAGGAAGGTTTTATGATAATGAAAGTCGAGTATCGGCAATTAAACTCCCCCACCCGAGGATGTATCGTGGGGGAGGGTGGGTGACTTGCGTGCGTGGCCAGAGCTCGTTTGGTTGGGGGAGGGGCGGTGTTGTTGGGGGTGGAGAGGAAGGGGATAGTTGGGATGTTGGTGGGAGAGGGGCGGCGTTTGGTGGGTGGGGGGAAGGGTGGTGTTTGGTGGGTGGGGCGGTGTTGGTGGGGGGGAAGGGTGGTGTTTGGTGGGTGGGGCGGTGTGGGGGGGAAGGGTGGTGTTTTAGGGGTTGGGAGGAAGGGGGTTGTGGAAAGGGAATGATTTTATGGGTGGGGGGAGGAAGGGGGGTGTTGGTGGGGGAGGGGTACTGGAGCAGGCTAGCTATCATGACGTCTTATTGTCATATTTTTGTTTATAAATCATGCAGGGTAAAGACTTTTAAAATATTGTTTATTTGTTGATTTTTTGTCCATAAAACCGTACCACTAAGCTCACGAACGTTGCTACAGTGGAGGGTGCAGGGAATTTTGTTTGAGGGTGGGAAAAAATCGTAATACTGTATTTCCCTAAACTTTAAAAGGTTTCCGCTAGATTTTTCAGTTGGGAGAGGATAAAAATATTTCCCTAAATTAATCGGTTATTTCCCCTAGATTTTATTTCAAGAAGAGTTAAAAACGACATAAATATTTCCCCAAAAATATCAGTAATTTTTCTTCGATTTTCTATTTCAGGGAGAGGGGCTGGAGACAGAAATACATCCCCAAAAATATTAAGAAATATTCCTAGATTTCTCAGGGGAGGAGGTCAAAGACTTTTATGATAATTTCCCTGATATAAAAAAAAAAAGATAAAAATTCCCCAGATTTTCCCCCAAGAACCAAAGACAAAAATATTTCCTTTAAAACAACTAATGATTTATCCTTAGATATATTAAAGAAATTGTCAGGGAGGGGGCAGTTGAAATTCCGGCCAAAACAAAATATTTCAGTATTATGTCGCCTTCACTCGCAGGGCCCAGCAGTAGCGGTGGGAAGTTACGTGTGTACAGGTTGTGTGTATAACATTACTGTGCCTGCTGTACCACAACTCTTAGTTTCTTACAAATTATCTACAGAGTTTTTCTCTCTCTCTCTCACTCTGTCTTTCTCTTTCTCTCTTCTTTATTTCTTTCTCTCTGGTGCCTCCCATTCATCGTGTTGACTTAGTTTAATTTACCACTTTCAATGTACAGTAATTGCGTCTCTCTCTCTCTCTCTCTCTCTCTCTATACGCTATGTGTTAGGTCAGCTTAAAGTAGCGGTGCTTCTGTCTGTAATCGTTAATGTATCAACACAGGAACCCAATAATTTGTTGTCTGCCACTTTGTCCTTAAAGGTGATAAGATAGTCTGATATGTGTTATTGTTGGTGGTGGAATAATCGGGAAATTCATTTTGTTCGGTGTTTCGAAGGTTCTTTAGTGTGAAGGATTATGGGTTCGAAGTTTCATTGGTTCGAAGGTTCGTTGGTTTTAAGTTTCATTGGTTCGAAGGTTCGTTGGTTTGAAGGTTCATTGCTTCGAAAGTTTATTGGTTCAGAGGTTCATTGGTTCAAAGGTTGGATTTGAAACGTTAGATCTTTGGACCAGTAACCTTTCGAACCCATGAATTTTCGAACCCATGAACTTTCAAAGCAATGAACCTCCGAACCGATGAACTTTCAAATCAACGAATCATCAGAACACACAATTGTAACCAAATAATCAAATAATTAACCGACGTAATAAATATTGATTTATAGACCGTACCATTCCTGACATTAATTAATTAGTTAAAATTATAGATAGATAACGTTATTCTGACACTGTAATTACCACTTCAATAACGATGGAACTACCGGTGACCAAGTAACGTATGATTTGTCATATATTCCCTGTAGGGCAAAAATTAATTAGGGATATTTGGTGGGGAAAATTGTTATGTTTGGCAAGGCTTTGTTGTCCCGTCTCTGTCTGGTCTGGTGGTGGTGTGTCTGACTGGCTGGCTGGCTGGCTGGGAAACTGACCAGTAATCCGACGGACTGACTGGTCATTATACTGACAAATTGAGTAGCTAGTGAACTTGTCTGACTGACTGATTGGTTCACACGGGAGACCGGCTTGTTAGTCTGGTATGTTTGGTTCATTAATAATTATCCTGAACTGGTTTCACTGACTGGGGGAGGAAGTTATGTGGAACTGGATATGTCACTGATGCTTATGGCTGTCACTTTTGACTGGATCGACTGTTGGTCTTTTTAACTAATTTAAAGACTGGATTAGTTGATGACTTGTGACTGGTTGGTTGTATCAGTCGTTGGCCTTTTAGATTGGCTGGCCATATTAACAGTTGGCCTTTTAGACTGGCTGGTCATATCAACAGTTGGACTTTTAGACTGGCTGGCCATATCAACAGTTAGCCTTTTAGACTGGCTGGCCATATCAACAGTTGGCCTTTTAGACTGGCTGGCCATATCAACAGTTGGCCTTTTAGACTGGCTGGTAACATCAACAGTTGGCCTTTTAGACTGGCTGGCCATATCAACAGTTGGCCTTTTAGACTGGCTGGCCATATCAACAGTTGGCCTTTTAGACTGGCTGGCCATATCAACAGTTGGCCTTTTAGACTGGCTGGCCATATCAACAGTTGGCCTTTTAGACTGGCTGGCCATATCAACAGTTGGCCTTTTAGACTGGTTGGCCATATCAACAGTTGTCCTTTTAGACTGGTTGGCCATATCAACAGTTGACCTTTTAGACTGGTTGGCCATATCAACAGTTGGCCTTTTGTGTCAGCATTTTCACAGATCTAGCGTTGGCCCTTGCAACAGAATAATAAACTAGTTTACTGGTTGTTTACTTGGATTGTTAAAGTGGATTATTGACTATAACTAATTGATAATGGCGAATTACTCGTTATAACTGGTTAGTAGTGGGAGCAAGACCTTGAGAGAGGAGGTGGGCGGGAACCAGCACACGCATTGCGGCAGTCAACTGTGCTGTACCGACCGACTGACGGCTGGGGATGTGTGTTGTGTGAGACCTTGAACTGACTCGCTTCCTCTGTGTTCAGTAGCACAGCCTGGAATGTGTCGGTGGAGGAGAAATATGTGTTGTTTTTATTGTTGATGACTAGTGTAATTACGAACCTAGAATAACCTGTATGCGCTTAACGAGCAATGGTGAGGCGCAGTAATACATAACATCAATAACATATAACCTCTTTTGTTTATTGATTTAACAATAATCCAACAAGATAATAGTACCGTTACATAAGGGATTCAATACCCCGAGGAATGGTACAGAATTTAAAGTTAGTTTACTCAAGGATAATGTTAATGTCGACTCACCATCTCTTCCTGGAACCAGCGAGGCTCACTCATCCAACATTGCGATACAGTAACATTACATTAGCCCGGGATTAAAGTGTAGAACCTCTCTCTGGGAAGCGGGGAGAACAAGAATTTAATTTGGGATCACTTGAAGATTAACACCCCCAAACTTATTCCACCTTACGATTAACCATGCGAACTTAATCTAACCTACCCCCCCCCCCCCACACACAGGTAGCGTTAGGGCGTTAAGTTTAATCATCAGGTGTTGTAGATCGCTAACCTTGACACTGAGCAGGTATATGTTGAGCCTCGTCTTAAAACCTGCAGATATTTCACATTGTTGAGTAGAAATATGAAATGTTTTACTGTACTATATTTAGAATGATGTTTAGTTGTATAGTTATGAGGCCATTGTTTACGTAATATAAAAGTTTACAGTATTTTAAGACAACATATCTCTGTAACGGATGCGTAATTTCATAATTTTGGTGCGGTGATTTGGATCCGCAACGAAGGAGAATTTTTATGCACAGTCTTAACGATAACAAATCTTTTTTTTTTATATAATGGAATTTTTTTAGCAGTAGTGGAATGATAAGTATAAGTGCGACTAGAATTTCATTAGGTATTATGTATAACTTCTTGAATAGTGGTAAGTTACGAGGCTGTGGGAAAGTTAGTTAGCAGTACTAGACGTTGGTCACTATGGCTGTACAGTACTGGGCTTGGCTTTTTTGATGGTTGTGTAATTAAAACACTGACTCCAGGGAACAAAACCTCGGGGAACAAAGACAGTGGTAAAACAGTCGCCCTAAATAATGTACCGGCTTAAAAAAGAAAGAAAAAAAAACTACTCTTTATAACCTAGATGAATTGAGGTCTAACCTAACAAAGCTACAATAGGTACACCAAGGCACAACCGTTGCTTTTTTTTTTACCAAATTATTCATTTTAAGGCTGCTTTTATTCTTGTGAGTTTTCTCCGATGGTTGTACAAATGTTGGAAAATTGTAAACCTAACCTAGCCTGAATCTAACCTAACCTAACCTAGCCGGAACCTAACCTAACCCAACCTAGCCTAACCTAACCTAACTTCACCTTAACCTAAATTAATTGAGGCTCTTTAAAATATGTGTCTATATCTACTACTTTTTCCAAATCAATATTGTTACTTTTCTTGTTACATTTTCTTCCCCGGACACCGACCCTACTACCGGCAGAGCTGTGTCAACAAAGTACACTGACCCTTCCTTCCTGTTGACATGAGATCAAGTTAGAGGTGTCATGTTTTCCCGGCATATAGTATAAGGTGTGGGACGGACGCACCTAGACGGAGGTAACAAAAATCAATGTGTGTGGGCGCCTGACCGTCTCTACGAAATGGCATAGTCTGGTCTGCTTGCCCAGCCCCGCACTGCAGACGAAATACAACTCTTTGGTCCTTGTGCTCACAGTAGAATGACAATACGACTTTTTCGCCATAAATGCACGAGTTATTACCGTGTAGTTTGTGAATTTATGGTGTAATTGTGTAGGGGTTTTTTTTTCATGGTGATCTCGTTAGGTAGTCGCATGTAATAACAGTCGTAAAAGACACCGGTAATTGACAAGATCACTATCACGGTTATTTACCATCATGGCGACTGCAGTATTAGGTATTTCTTTTAAAACAGGCTGAATATATTAGTAAAACCCATTTTATCTCTTTATTTTACCTAACTTAACTCAAACCTACACCGAGGTCGTTTTAATAAGTTACAACGGATGTGAAGAATTATGGTTGTGCTGGAAATAAAAACGTACAGTACACACGCCGCTGTTTTGTCTACATATAGCTTCCTCAAGGGACCACGTAAACACACAAGAATCAAAGGTCTTTGTAAACACCCGGTGTGAGTAAACAACAAAGGACTTAAAAGAGACCTAGGCAAACACTGGCAAACGTCAAGGGACTTTATAAACACCCTGTATAAGCAATCTAGGTAGTGAAGTAATGGCGATGTTCTCAGCAGAGTTTGACCTTTGAAGACTGGCTGAGGGAAGTTTGCACGTCGTCTGCTGGAGGTTTAATAGTGAAGGTAACAGGGAGCCAGGGTGAGCGTGTCATGGTCTGCCCTTGAATTAGAGATTAAAGGCGGCAAAATCTGCACCATTCCGGATGTTCCTTTGTTGAAAAGTTTATATACCGTGTGTAGTTTAAGGCTCTTATTGTTATTATTATTGTTGCTCTTGTTTAAATGTACCGGTATATTGTATACATGTATTCTCTCTCTCTCTCTCTCTGTTGCTGTATTTCATTTTGGGTCAGGAATCACGTACTGTAGTGATGTTTTGGGTAAATTGTTGATAAATGTAAGATTGAATATGTGAGTCTGGTGTAGCGGTGTTTAGCTGTATTATGTGGGTGTGGTTTTGTCGAAAGAGGTGTGAGATGCTTTTAACAAGTAGTAATGGTTGTGGTTTTTCATGTGTGGTTTCAACTAAGTACACGTGTTGGTTTTTTTTTTTCTTCACGTCAGTATAATTAGTTTATTCTAGCTGGAGTACAAAAACCAGGTGGTGTGGTTTTGATAATGAGTGTATCAGGAGGGGGGGTGAGGGTGTCGTCGCTTACTGCCGCCATGATAGGTGGTTGTCATGCCACACTCACCTCACCTCACCACCATCACCCACCACCAACAAGTACTCCACGCCTCGGGCCACTGCGCATGTGTCAACCCTTGTCGATAGAGGGCGGTATGTCATGCATCGATACTTTAATTTATTTCTTTTTTATGAAGGAGTCAAGATAGGGCGTAAATATCGATAAAATAACAAGTTTTTTTTTTTAATTTGCATAATGGTGGTGATATTAATATATGTGGTAGTTTGTTTTATAATTAGTCAAGAAAATATAGATTGTTAAGGTTCGTATTCTTTCAAGGGACATAATAACTTGTACGGTTATTATAGAGGAAAATTAAAGTAGTTTGTTCTAGTCTTAGGTTCAGGGAAGGTGTTGAACATGGCCTCTCGTCTTGGTCGATGCAAATGTAGGGTTATTAAGAGAAAGTCATATGAAGATTAGACACCCTAGCTTATTTCACCTGGAGGTTAATCGACCCGACCCAACTTAACCTATCCAAATGGAACGTAACGTAACCTAACTTAATCTCCCCTTAGCTATCATTAGGGCGTTTAATCTATTGGTGATCAGGAAAAACTACTTTTAATCTTGCCGAACGAAAATCTCTCAATAATTTATACTATCAAACACAGCCAAGACCAGTATAGCGGCGTTTGGCTGTCTGTTTGTCTCGCTGAATTATTGATCAAAGGTTTGTGTTGGTGTGTGATGGGAGAATTGCCCGGGCTGGTGGTTTGTTTATTATTGGTTGTTGTTTTATTCAGCCAATCTAACCTTACCTTACCTTACCCTACCCTACCTTACCTTACCTTACCTTACCCTACCCTACCCTTACCCCTTAACCTTAACCTTAACCTTACCCTACCCTTCCTTACCCTAACCTAACCTAACCTAATTAACCTTAACCTTAACCTAACCAATTACTGGGAGGATTTATCCCCTAAGAACGGGTAAGACTCCTAAGGCTGGCGGGGATGATGAAAAAGGTTGTCTGCTTTGTTTACTGTTTACTGACGTGTTAATGGTGACCGGGGGGGGGGGGGGAAGGAAAGAGTAAGGAAAAAGAATAAGGATTGAGGAAGGAATGGAGAGGTGGAGGAAGGAGAGAGAGTAAGGAAGGATGAAGGATATTAGTGATGGAGGAAGGAGTGAAGTGGTTGGATGGGTGGTGGTGTGGGTAGGTGGGTGGTGTGGGGTAGGTGGTTGTGGTGGTGGTGTGGGGTAGGTGGGTTGTGGTGGTGTGGGGTATGTGGGTGGGTGTGGTGTGGGGTATGAATAAATAAATGGATGAATATATCGCTGAATAGAAGACTCAGTGAATAAATGCGACTGACTTAATAAATGAAATACTAAAATAAACTAATTATAATACAAATAAATACGTGTGTTTCTTATTGTTTCATCTTATTCATTTAATTTGAAGAAAAACTAAAAAATAATAGAAATTTATATAACTTGATTTTTTTTTAATTAATTTTTGGGTTGGATATTTTATCATTTTTTTTATTCCATTCGATAATAAGTA
>CAUDMG010000190.1:3847500-3870000 GCA_958450375.1 Homarus gammarus | reverse complement strand
CACCTGGGGGGGGGGGGGGTAAGGGTCAACCAGGTACCCCCCATCGTCTCACACCTGTTAATCATCTCAGGTGGGTTGTGTTACACGCCAGGGGGAGGGGAGGGGGAGGTCACAGTTACCTTGTATAGTAATTCTGTGTTGTACCTCCAGATGATTGCGATAGGTTCTTTCCGTATACATTGAGACTGGATCTGACCTGACCTGACCTGACCTTATAATCAATCGGGTTGTTAGAGGTTGTAATCATCGTGGTTGTTCGAGGTTGTAGTCAGATAGTTTATTAGAGGTTGTGATTCGCCTACCTACCTACCTGAAGGAGTTTGAGTGGACAGGTTCGCACACACACACACACGCACGCACACACACACACACACACACTGGGGGGAGGACCTTGTGTAATCTCCTGAGGGCTGTCTTGACCTTATACACTGTTGCTGGCCAAGAATTTATTGTATCATGTTGAAGAATTTATTGTATCATTTTGAAGAATTTATTGTATCATGTTGAAGAATTTATTGTATCGTGTTAAAGAATTTGTTGTATAATGTTAAAGAATTTATTGTATCATGTTGAAAAATTTATTGTATCATGTTGAAGAATTTATTGTATCATGCTTAGGAATTTAATGTAGTAAGTCAAGGAAGTTGTTGTATCATGCTTAGGAATTTAATGTAGTAAGACAAGGAAGTTATTGTATCATGCTTGAGAATTTACTATAACTATACTGTATTTAATCTCTGGCTCAAGAATTTAATGTACCAAGCTTGGGAATTTATTATATACTGTATAAAACCCAAGAATTTATTATATCAACTCCAGGAATTAAATACATCAAGAGGAAGAGATTTAGTTCCGAGAATCTGGTCCATCGCCTGGCATTAGACTGCACCAAGCGTTTTAAAAGCTTAGCGTCCGATTATGCGTTTTTCACCAGGTAGGCTTATGTTTGGAGGGGGGGGGGGGACTATTAACAAGCTGTGGCATAACTGTTGTCAGCTGAATCACGTTATTTTTTTTGTAGTGGTTAGGTTAGGGTAGGGTTAGGTTAGGTTAGGTTAGGGTTAGGTTAGGGTAGGGTTAGGTTAGGTTAAGTTAGGGTAGGGTTAGGTTAGGTTAGGAGCTTTTATACATACGGGGTGGAAGGAGGAGCTCTTACACACACGGGGAGGAAGAAACACAGGGGGAAGTAACACACATAGGGGAAGGAAGGAGCACACTCACAGGGGGGAGGAACACACACAGGGGGGAACACACTCGGGGGGAGGAAATGACACACTCACAGGGGGGGGAACACACTCGGGGGGAGGAAATAACACACTCACAGGGGGAGGGGGGAGGAACACACTCACAGGGGGCAGGAAGGAACAAACTCAGGGGGAGGAATTGTTAATGGACGGTGGTGTCAGCTCGTGGCGGATTATGGCGGATTGAAGCGAACGAGACCCAGTTAGTTTGTAGTGTACAATATTATTTTGATTTTGAAGGCGTTTATTCTTTTTATTTGTTGCTTTTGTGGTACCAGTTACTTTTTTGTTTGTCTTTAGTGTAATTGTTTTTGTTGGTGTGTGTGTGTATTTATTTGTTGCTTTTGTTGATGTGAACCAGTACTGTATTAGTCTTTTTAGGGGTAAAATTATTTATTTTGTGTTTGTTGACGTTTAGGCTATTGTTTTTGTTTTGTGTAGCCCCAGTTATTTTATTTCTGTATATTTGTTTTTTGTTTAAGCGTAATATTACTCTCACAATTTATTCCACCTTTAAAAATAAAAATAGACGGTGAGAGTGGGGGAAGTGTTAGCCAGACAAGAGCTAGACATCTCCTCTAGTGGCGTAGGCTGACGAACACCGCCCCAGCGCACACATTCGCCAGCGCTCAGGGGACGACCCGGCACAAGAGGTGGGGGCGGTTGAGTCTCCTTCACTGCCAGGAGATCCACAACACAGGCAGTGGGGTTAGGAGGTTCACAACACAGGGAGTGGGAAGGTACAATACTCCTCCGTCCGTCTCATTCACAGCTCAAGATGGGGAGGTGGTGGTGGATGGGGGAGGTCTGCTAGAATGCATTTGGTAAGGGAGGAGAGGAGAGGAGTCCATGAATGCAACTGGGAACAAAAGACGACCGCTATGATGCAGCTCCTGAAAAGAAAGTTGCAGGAATGTTCGTTCTGGTGCACTAACAACACCGAGCTTTCAGTACAGAAATAGAAAGTAGTTTTGGTGTTGGTAGAATGTATATATCTGTATTTTCTCGTTATAACAGAGTTTCTGGTGTAATGGTGACGTCCTACACCAGCCTGTAGACCCAGCACCATGTAGATGTGGGGAGGGGGGAGCATGATTATCTCACTGCCAGGGTCACCTACAGGTTATGAATGCCCAAGCTTGATCTCTCTCTCTCTCTCTCTCTCTCTCTCTCTCTCTCTCTCTCTCTCTCTCTCTCTCTCTCTCTCTCTCTCTCTCGCAGGTCATGGCAGGGTGATCAGTGTGATATTAATGGGTACAACAGACGTCATGCTGCAACTCTTACTGCTGTTGCTTCTGCTGCGTTTGTTCCTGCTGTTGCATCTACTGCTGGGTGTTGCTGCTCTTGTTGGGTGTTCCGTCTGCTGCTGTGGGTGTTATACTGTTACGTCTGTTTCTGCTACCACACTCCTGCTGTTTGGTGTTCCTGCTCCGGTATTTCCTGCTTTTGCTCTTAGGTGTTCCGTCTGCTGTGGGTGCACCTGCTGCCCTCTTATAAACAGGGCGTCTGGGGAAGGCAAGAGGAGGCGATATTTTACTCTGATAGGCTGGTGATAAAAGTGTATTGGACGACACGGGGCGAGGTGGTGCAGGGGGGGGAGGGCTGGGGAATAGAAATGGGGCAGGGAAATAGGGAAGGCTTGGGGAATGGGAAAGACGCGGGGAGTGGGGAATAGGGAGGCGTAGGAAAGGGGGAATGGAGATGAGAAAGGAAATAGGGAAGGCTTGGGGAGAAGGAAAGACTAAGGAATGGGTAGGGGAAAGGAAACCCCTTACTGTTACCGGGTTTATAATAGGTAAGAAAGTGAAGTTAATAGGTTGAAGAAAGTGAAGTTAATTGGTTGAAGAAAGTGAATTTAATTGGTTGAAGTAAGTGAAGTCAATAGGTTGAAGTAAGTGAAGTCAATAGGTTGAAGTAAGTGAAGTCAATAGGTTGAAGTAAGTGAAGTCAATAGGTTGAAGTAAGTGAAGTCAATAGGTTGAAGTAAGTGAAGTCAATAGGTTGAAGTAAGTGAAGTCAATAGGTTGAAGTAAGTGAAGTCAATAGGTTGAAGTAAGTGAAGTCAATAGGTTGAAGTAAGTGAAGTCAATAGGTTGAAGTAAGTGAAGTTAATAGGTTGAAGTAAGTGAAGTTAATTGGTTGAAGAAAGTGAAGTTAATAGAAGTAAGTGAAGTTAATAGAAGTAAGTGAAGTTAATAGAAGTAAGTGAAGTTAATAGGTTGAAGTAAGTGAAGTTAATAGGTTGAAGAAAGTGAAGTTAATAGAAGTAAGTGAAGTCAATAGGTTGAAGAAAGTGAAGTTAATAGGTTGAAGTAAGTGAAGTTAATAGAAGTAGGAGTTAAGGTTGAGAAGTGAAGTTAATAGGTTGAAGTAAGTGAAGTCAATAGGTTGAAGTTAGTGAAGTTAATAGAAGTAAGTGAAGTTAATAGGTTGAAGAAAGTGAAGTTAATAGAAGTAAGTGAAGTCAATGGCGTTAAGACAGTATTGGTGGGAGTGAGGGCAGACCACACCACCCCTTTAACCTTCCTCCGTGACGTCAGAAATGCAACCCCACCCCCCTAAAAATAACCCCTCCTCCACCCATCCCCCCTCCTCCACCCATACCCCCTCCTCCACCCATACCCCCTCCTCCACCCATACCCCCTCCTCCCCTCATAACCCCTCCTCCACCCATACCCCCTCCTCCACCCATACCCCCTCCTCCACCCATACCCCCTCCTCCACCCATACCCCCTCCTCCCCTTCCTCTCACTCTCCTTCACCGCCGCCTCCTGGAGATGATGAGTCTGAGGGTGTGTCTGTCTTGCTCTGTTTGTTTGTTTGTCTTGTTTGGTTTTGGTGTATTTATATTGTTTTAATCTTATTCCTACTGCTTGTTTAGTCTCTGGATTTAACCTGAGTAAGCTTAATATTTAATCAGACCTAACCTAACCTAACTGTGTTCATATGTATGTTAATATGTCTGGAGTAGAGGTCTGGGGGTGGGGGGTGAGATGGGCAGGTGAGGGATTGGGGGCGGGTGAGGAGGTGGGGAGGTGAGTAGTGAGGGGGTGGGAGGTGAGGTGTGAGCAGATAATAAGGTGAGGGGTGAACAGGCAACGAGATGATGGGGTGGGGAGGTGAGGGGGTGGGGAGGTGAGGGGGGTGAGCAGGTGAGAGAGGGCGGTTTAATTAATGCTTGAAACGTCTCACGAAAACGTATGTAAATTTTATTCAAATTAAAGTTCAAGAAATGTATTCAGACACATGTGTAAGTGCGAGTGTTGTGTGTGTATAGTGTTGTGTATGTGTGTATAGTGTTGCGTGTGTGTATAGTGTTGTGTGTATAAAGCTAACCTAACCTAACGACAAGACATAAAAAAAAAACCCTCTGTTCCTTGGGATTTTCTCTTGTATTTTGTTCATAGTTAAAAGTATTCTGGTGGGATCTTGCGAGATTTTACTTATTGGAAACTGTAATTGTGGGATTGTGTCCTCTGGGTAAGTGCTTGCTTGGGTCTTTATTGGATAACCTTTTGTTCAGTGTGGAGGGGGACTGGGGGAGGGGGTCGTGGTGGTGAGGGGGCAGGTGTGGAGGGGTCGTGGTGGTGAGGGGGCAGATGTGAGGGGTCGTGGTGATGAGGGAGACAGGTGTGAGGGGTCGTGGTGGTGAGGGGGGGGCAGATGTGTGGGGCTCGTGGTGATGGGTCAGGTGTGGGGGTCGTGGTGGTGAGGGAGGCAGGTGTGAGGGGTCGTGGTGGTGAGGGGCTCATGGTGATGGGGCAGGTGTGGGGGTCGTGGTGGTGAGGGGGCAGGTGTGGGGGGGGGGGTCGTGGTGATGAGGGGTCAGGTGTGGGGGTTCGTGGTGAGGGGGACAGGTGTGAGGGTCGTGAGGTGAGGTGTGAGCGGTCGTGACCAAGACGCATGTATGGGGCACTCTAGGTAAGCCTCTACTCTTGACGGAACACCTAACTGTCCCCTCACCCACGCCTCTGTACACACACACACAGTAATTGCCTTTGAAGTCGTTTTTGTAATATACTCTACCTGTGATTATATATTTTTTTTATTTCACTGTAATTTGGGATGGGAAGAGAGTCGTACTTTTATATTCTCTTAGGTTATATTTTTTGTAATTTTTCTGCGTTTATTTGTCGTGGATTTTTGTTTTGATATGTTCTTGTAGTTTTGTCTTTGAATTTTGTCTTATGATTATTTGTAATTAAATTGTTTTTAATGATACTTTTGCCCGAAGATCTGACGACAAGTGTACAGAGATACAATTATTATGAAAATGGTAAATTGTGATATCTTCGAAATAAGTAATTGAATAAATAGATGAACAACTCAATTTTTCAATAAATGTTGTCACTTTTCTGTTCATTCAATCATGAAATAACATGAAATCAGGCGAAAAATTTTGCTTCACGCCAAAAAAAAAAATCTGAGTTCAGCGAGACGGTAATTAATTCCCGGCCTGGACATAAATAAACATCAAATGAATAAATAAACACTTTACTTTAGGATACCATAAAACGAAGATATTCCTTTACTATTCTTGTAATTCAGAAATTAAATTAAATTAGTCACAAACTCTGGAACTTAACGTAAAAAAAAAATCCAGATCTAGCAAGGCGGTAAATAATTCCATGGTCGGACGTTCCCAGGGTCACATGGCTGGCAGTGTGTGGAATGTTTTTCTTTTTTTTTTCCTCTCTCTCTTTTAACACCATCCCTGGCACCAGCGTCTAGGCCTCCATTAGGAAGGGTTGTGAGAGATGCCGCCTAGCCTATACAAATGTCTGCCGTGAATAATTAACCATATATGATTCACGAAAGGCGTTTATGTACACAGCTGGGAGCTTTCAACACACTCGGGTGGGATTTTAGAAGTCTGTTTTTCCCCTAAGAGAACCAGAACCAGTGTATTACTCTTACTAGGCAAACAAACGGAGAGGTTATGACGGCTTAAGGATCCAACATTCACAAATAACGCAAAGGGACGCGCTGTTAAAACGATATTATATGGGGGAAAGATTTCGTTAATTTCAGAATTCTGTGTTCAAGTGGCTGTGATTAATTTCGAGTCCTCTTAGATTATACATAAAGCTTTCCAATAATTTTTTTCTCGCCTTATATATGTTACATTTGTATTAATTTATTATATTGATATTTTGGTTTTTCATTTATTGTTTAGATTTGTTTATTATTTATTTATTCATCTTTTGTTTTTCCTATTTATTATTATTTATAGAATCGTTTATTTATTTATTTATTTATTTAATTGTTTATTTATTCTAGCCTTCAAAGACGTAGGCGAAGACGAACAGTGAATATACTGTATGGCTTTTAAGAAGTTGTCGGGGCGTGAAACAACTCGGTGTGAGGTGAAGCGTAACTCGGTTTTTACCTCGCGGCGTGTGTGTGTGTGTGTGTGTGTGTGTGTGTGAGGGTATTCAGGGGGGTGTTGTAGTTATTGTGTGTTGTGTGAGAATGTTGAAAGAGGTATATTGTTATTATTATTGTTTTTGTTATTTGTTATTATTATTATTATATTCCCACGAAAATAACGTGACTGAGGTGATTCTAAACTATACCAATATATATTTTTTTTAATCAATAGTCACCAGTATCTTCAGTTGAGACCCCTGGCGCCAGTGTAAAGTGTGGTGTAGCACTGTCTTGTCTCTTCCCACTGTAAATCTTGTGCCACTGTTCCCACTGTAAATCTGGTGCCACTGTGATTGTGTTCCTGCTTTTGTATTTTTGTTTTGCTATTTTTATCATTGTTGCGGATTCTGACTTTTTTTTTTTTTCTCAATTGTAATTTTTTCTCGGCAAAATATGAAGCTGAGGTCGATTTAAGGTGATTTTTATCTATCTATCAATCTATCTATCTCTATCTATCTTTTTTCTTCCTCTATCCTTTCCTCCCTTCCTCTTTCCATCTCTCTCTCGAAGCCAGCCAAGTGCATTGACCTGACCTGACCCGACCCGACCCGACCCGACCTGACCTGACTTCCAGTGGCCTAGTTCCTCTCGTCCCGTCCCTTGGCTACACTCCAGCTCCTCCTCCTCCCCTCCCTCCTCCTCCAATGTGTTTAGTCTGGTTCTTCTTTTTCTTTGATTTGTCTGTCTGGGTTTCTGTCTCCTTCCTTGCCATTTGTTAGTCTCTCTCTCTCTCTCTCTCTCTCTTCTGTCTTCCTGCCTGTCTGTCTGTCTGTCTGTCGTGAACTACAGTACAATTTTACAACACTATCATAAACAGGATATTCCAATTATTGCTTCATTATCTCATATCTTAACATGTTTGGTTGGGTTAGGTTAGGTTACGTTAGGGTTGGTTAGGTTAGGTTAGGGTGGTTAATCTTTAGGTGAAGTAAGCTAGGGTGGAGATTCTTAAGGTGATCCCCAAAAATATATATGAGGTATTATTATTATCATCCATGTGTTACGTCAGCGACTGGACTGTAGGTTACCGCTAAGATAAACATTATTTTTACCATTAACCAGATTAACCCGAGGCTGTAAACTATTCTTAACACACACACACAGTCACAGTTGTTTGTATAACGATTTTGTTTTACACTCGCTGCTACACCCCGGGGTAGTTGTCTTTGTGTATTGTTGTCAGCTGGAGATATGGAGGGGAGAGGTGTGTCTGTGTGTGTCTGTTTCTGTCTGTATGTGTCTGTCTGTGTGTGTGTGTCTAGGATGATGTCTTTATAAACTAACCTTGAGGACGATGACCTCACCCCTCGAGTAGAGCAGGAATAGGTCAATCAGGGGTCAAATAATCCTAGTCAAGTGGTCCAGATAACTTACCTACTTAACTAAACTAACTCAAGAGGTTACTAGTGTCGCCCTGCACTGCTCAAGGTTGATCACGAGAGAGGGTGTTCCGGTATGCTTGCGACTTGACCCTACCATTAATAGAGGTGCTTGTGTGACCTGGTCTGACCCTGACAACAACACAGATATTAATGGTTCGTGTGCTGGTCAGACTCACGTGAAATTTAGTTGTGTTGGTTGATGCTGTAATTCTGTAGTCTCGGCGGTGCGTCACTGTAATATAGCTTTTAATTGATGACTTGAGGGGCTGGGCGGGAGGTGGCGCGAAGGCAGATGGAGTTAAGGAGTGAGGGGGTCCTGTCAACTGTTAGACTTGATGGCGTCATGTTTTCAAGTTCTCTCTCTCTCTCTCTCTCTATCTCGCTTTTTCCCCGCCTCCCTCTCTCTCTTTCTCTCTGTCTCCCTTGCTTCCTCTCTCCTTCTCCTTCCACCCTCCCTCTCTCCCCCCTTCCCTCTTGGTGGGTGCCTGCGCCGCCTCACACCGTCATATTGAAGCACTTGTGACTCACGACACTCGGGCCACATTAAAGCACTGACGACTGACTCACTGGGCGACCCTAGTGTAGTGCTGGTGACTCGTGTCGTACTAGATAAGGTCAGGTTAGGTTAGGTTAGGTTAGGTGGGGTAGGGTAGTTAGGTAGGTTAGGTTGGGTATATTAGGTTTGGTTACTTAGATAAGGTCAGGTTAGGTTAGTCTAGATATATAACTCAGGTTGGTTTTAAGTTAAGTTTCTGCCTCAGCTATAGGTGTGAGGACCCCTTTAACTAGCTACTCCTTCAGACTCGACACAACACTGAGATTGACACATATATGACACACCAACACCACAGATATGACACACCAACACACTGCCGTAACTAGATGGGTAAATATTAAAGGTAAGAATTTTTTAAAAGAGTCGTGGCCTCTTGAAGGAGAATCTGGACAGCTCGAGTAGGACTTCACCCTTGAGAGCTACCATGATATCGAGTCGCAGCTGGTGATGGTAGTGGTGCCTTAGAGGGTCATATCAAGGGAGGGGTCAAAAATTGGCACCAAATCTGAAAGTATAGTGTTATTAATGGCTATATGAATGTAAAGATATATATATGTATTGTTTGTGTGGGTACAGGAGGTGAGGTGTGCACTGGGTAGGTGTTTTACTGTTAACTGTTTAATATACTCGTGACTTTTTTTTTTGTATCTGTTGTAGTTCAGAGGTGGCGTGTTAGGGTCTTGTTAACACACACACAACAGAGAGAGAGAGAGAGAGAGAGAGAGAGAGAGAGAGAGAGAGAGACTACCACATCCTCAGCCGTCGTAACACCCCTTTAATATAAATGTCAACACGCTATCATTGGTGAATCCCTCCTTTATCCCTTGACGATCAGATTCCTCATGACATTGACCTGATCTTCCTTCTACGATGACCTGATCCCCCCCCCCCCTTCTCTCATAACCTGATCCTCTCTCCCTCTCCAGTTGTCGAGGAGGATCTCACATGACATGATCCACTCCAAGAGGGCATTGGATACCATCATGGGTGACTTGATCCTGTTTACCGTGTCGGAATCCACAGTGGCGGGTCTTGTTGACATAATAAAGAGATTCCAGCTCAGGTTTGCGTAAGGAAGGAGGGAAGGCGTATATGTTGTTTGTGTTTTGTTATTGTGGGTGTGTGTGTGTCAGGAGTAACGTCATCGTACTCAAATGGTTAAATTATCGTACTCAAGGGGTTAAATCATCGTACGCAAGGGGTTAAATCATCGTACTCAAGGGGTTCAAATCATCGTATACAAGGGACTAAAATGATCGTACTCAAGGGGTTAAAATCATCGTATACAAGGGACTAAAATGATCGTACTCAAGGGGTTAAAATCATCGTATACAAGGGACTAAAATGATCGTACTCAAGGGGTTAAAGTCATCGTACTCAAGGGGTTAAATCATCGTACTCAAGTGGGTAATTTAACTGACATCTCGACAATAATTAACATTCAACAGAGCAGGAGAACTGGACACTTAAAATTAACACACACACACACACACACACACACACACACACACTCACACACACACACACACACACACACACACACACACACACACACACTATTAATCACACGAAGCCTTATCATTGTGGCACCCTGGACGATTTATCTTAAGATGACACTCCAAATAACACCCCTGGCACTGTTACGTCACTGGTGCCACACGCCTCAACCTGACACCCTCGTGGTTTATCCCCTGACAGCGCCACCATTATTATATTATGTCCCAAATTACCTTAGTGACCCTTTTGTTGAATTAGTTTCTGTTTTGAAGTGACTCGAGGTTGTAAAATGGTTGTCGGTGTATGAGAGAGTATTGACGCGTGTGTGTGTGTGTGTGTGTGTGTGTGTGTGTGTGTTACAAGGATGGACAGGAAGAGGTTATAATCTGCCTTAAGTTCCATATGAGAAAAAAAAATATTCCCTCACACTATAAAAACATGATCAGTGAGGTCAGGAAATCATACTGTAAGACCTCCTCAGTTAAGTCAGGCAGGGGTGGGGTGGGGGGGGGGGGGGGTGGGAATTGGAGTAAGAAAACCAAGCTAAAGATAATAGGAAAAATACCTTAATGTCTCTCCGTGAGTTTTTTGTTCTTTTTTTTTTTTTTACGCGCGGGGAAAAAACCCAAACACAATCCGTCAGGTCAGAATAGTCAGAAGTTATGTTGACAGTTTAAACGCGGCCAAAAGTTACGCCCCAAATTCCTGCGACGACTCTTGTTAAACTAAGGCTGTTATTATTGTTATTATTATTATTATTATTATTATTAGTAGTAGTAGTAGTAGTAGTAGTAGTAGTAGTAGTGAAGATTACACAAGTTGTTATGGGTGTAGTGATGCCGGGAGCCACTGAGGGTATCTCTTGACAGTCTTGTTATCCAGTAAAGTGTCGCATTTTACCACAGGGTGTCTCTAGCTGATGGCGTTTCACTGTTTAAAAGAGTTGGTTGATTGTATGATGAGGGCCCTTGTGTGTGTGTGTGTCTGGGCGAGCGTCAGGAGAATTTGTGTGTGGGGGGGAGGAGGAGGGGGGTGCGTATTTAAGTGCGTATTTAAGAGCATGCGTCATGGTGTATGAGAGTGTGTGTGTGCCAGGGTATGTATAATGTGTGTGTGTGTGTGTGTGTATGTGTGTGTGTCTGCGTATCTGCGTAAATCATGGTATAATTTAGAGCGTGCGTAAAGGGTATATTTAAGGGATATTGGCGTATATCATTAGGCATTTTATACATCAGCGATATATTAAAAAAAAAGTATTATATAACGCAAAGAGGGATATCATATAGACCTTTTAGGATATATATACTCTAGAGGGGCTATATATCTGAGGTCTGAGTCTTGATATAAAGGGTAAATCTGTTTATAGGACACGAGGATATATCCATAGTATATTTAAGACGTCTGTTATAACCCCAGGAAGTAGAGTGTGCAGATACGACCATAACTCTTAAAACACGTCACCGGGAGCATCTATAAAGGAGCATAATATCATAACGGCGCATATTGAAGAGGAGTAGCATAGTTGAGGAGCATAGTTTGAGCGTGAGTCATGGTAAAACAGCTGTGGTGTATAGTGTGAGGAAGGCACACAACAAGGAGAGTCTCTGTGTTGGCAAGGCGACACTGCTCTCTCTCTCTCTCTCTCACTTTTGTCTTGTGTGTGTGGGGGGGGGGGGAGGGTGTCTTGTCATCACCAGTACCCACACTACCACCACTTCCAGTATCCACACCACCACCACCACCACCCACACTCATCACCACTAACCTCACCTCTACTACCACTACCCCCCCCCCCCACACTATTACCACTGCCCATACTACTACCACCACTGCCACCGCCCACACCACCACTACCCACACCACTACCCACACCGCCACCACTACTACCACCGCCCACACTACCACTACCCACACCACTACTACCACCACCACCAGAACTAACAGGACCTGCGGGTCAGATGATCACCGTCAGTAGTGACTTTCTCCACCTCATGTGACACACTGGGGGAAGTAGACCCGACGGAGGATCCAGAAGGGGCAGTGGACCCGACGGAGATATCCTGAAGGGGCAGTGTACCCGACGGATCACCTGAACATTACACACCCTAGTTTTTCACCTGATGATTAACCACCTAACCCAACCTTAACCTTAACCTTAACCTAACCTAACCTAACCTACCTTAACCTAACCTACCTTAACCTAACCTAACCCAACCTTAACCTAACCTAACCTACCTTAACCTAACCTAACCTAACCTACCTTAACCTAACCAACCTTAACCTAACCTAATTACAGCAATAACAACAGCAGTAGTAGTAAGGGTGTAACAGCAGTAAGCAGAAGACACACGTCCTAACACAGCCCCGTCTGTATGTGTGCTGGTCTGGTCTGGTCTGGTCTGGTCTGGGTGTGTCGTTGTCTCAGCTGAATGTGTTGTGTTCCAGTCTCTCTCTCTCTCTCTCTCTCTCTCTCTCTCTCTCTCTCTCTCTCTCTCTCTCTCTCTCTCTCTCTCATTTTGAACCAAGCTCTAGTGTAATTAGTTTCTGCTATATTTTGATTTTATATGATTATTTATTACTATTATTACCATTATTATTATTATTACTATTATTATTATTCGCTCTATGACAGTTTATTAACACGATAGACAACACTAAACAAATTTTAATAGGAAGAAATTAATACCCCTAACCTATTCACTCAGTCACATTCTACCACCACTATTATAAACATTCACACAGAACGTCATATAAGAATGTCTTCCCACGTTCCCAAGATCATTGAGTCGGTCAGATAAATTCCTTCCTTGAATGATGAGGATAAAATTCTTCCCCTAGTTGAGAGCTGAGGTGGATGAGTGGTAAAGGGGGTGGATGAGTGGATGAGTGGTAAAGGAGGTGGATGAGTAATTGAATAAATGGAATACTTGAGGTAGTAGAGGATAATATTACATTGAGTCAACATGTAAGATGACAACCTCTCTCTCTCTCTCTCTCTCTCTCTCTCTCTCTCTCTCTCTCTCTCTCTCTCTCTCTCTCTCTCTCTCTCTCTTTCTCTCTCTCTCTCTCTCTCTCTCTCTCTCTCTCTCCTGTTCTCTGGTTGTGTGTGTGTGTGTGTGTGTGTGTGTGTGTGTACGTAACCAGCAAGGAGGGAAGGGGGAGGGGTAGGGAGGGAGGGAGGGAGTCACACAGAAAGGGCGGCCCCATGACTAAGTGGAAGAGACTCAGCCACCCCCGCCACCCACAGCCACCCACTCACGAATGGGTTCTCCCCCTTACTTCATAACCCCCCTTTATCAACTTCATTCTTTATGCTTCATTCTTCTTTCTTTGTCATTCTCTGCTCCTTTCTCATACCATTTTCCAAGATGAACGTAATTATAATGCTAAGTGAACGTATCTAGTTAAGGTAGAGTCTCGGGTTAATTTTGACGACATTTTTAATATTATTTTTGTTTTTTGTTTGAGATAAAATAATTAGTTTGTATTATTTACTTTACGTCTTTTGTTATGAGGAATATTGTGTTAATTCTTGTTTGTTTTTTATTCTCTCGTTTCTTTATTCCCCTGTTCGTAAGTCTTGTCTGTGTTTTATTCTTTATCTAGCCTCTTTTTATCTTGTGTTTCTCTTGTTTTCCTCTTTATTGCACTTAGTTTTTTCTTCTCCTCTTTTTCTTTATTCATTTTTCTTCTCGCCTTCTCTGTGTTCCTTTGTTTATCGTTTTCTTCTTTTTCTTGTCTTCGTTTCTTTCCTCCCGCCCCCCCCTCCTCCCCTTTCTCTTTCTCTTCCTTCCCTCCCTCTTCTTCCTCTTACTCTTCCTCCCCTTTCTTCCTCCTCTTCCTCCCTTCTAATCTCCTCCCCTTCTTTCTTCCTTCCTTCGTATCATCTTCTCTTATTTATTCCTTCCTCTTTTTACCTCATTCCTAATATATTCATTCTAATCTCCCCCTGTGTTTATCTCCCCCTGTTTCTCCCTTCTCTTCTCCCCTCTTTATCTGTCATTCCTTTGTCTTCCTTCTCTGTTTCCCTTCCCATTCTCTTCCCTGTCTTCATTTCACCCCATTATCTCTCTCTCTCTCTCTTCTCCCCTCTCTGTCTCTCGTGTTGGATGTGGCCGCGCCCTCCCCTGTCGGGTATTCTCCCCTCGGTGCTGGTGTGAGTCATCGTGAGGGGAGAGGTGGGGTGTGGGTGGGTGGGGGGGGGGTCGGGTCCGGGAAGCGAGTACGGGGCGGGAATCGTAACGAGGGCGGTGGGAGGTCAGTCTGGAGGGAGTGGGAGGGGGGTGTGGGAGGGAGTGGGAATGAAAAAAAAGGAGTGAGAGGGGGATTGGAGTGGGAGGAGAAGAGACTAGAAGAGGATGAGAGGGGTAGTGATGAGAGAGAAGGATAAGGGAGATAAGAAAGAAAAATGAAGGAAAATACAAATTACAAGAAAACACAGAGAGAGAGAGAGAGAGAGAGAGAGAGAGAGAGAGAGGAGTGAGAGGGGAGAGTGAGAGGAGAGGGGAGAGTAAAAGCCCTTAATGGATAGATCAGCTGAGCGATTGTTGTTTGTGAGGCCATTTTTGTTTTATTTCTTACTTTCTTGTTTATCTTTTCTTATTCCTTGTTTATCTTTCCTTACTCCCTTGTGATTATTTTTCTATTTATCTTATTTTTTGTTTCCATTCTATTTTCTTGTTTATTGTTATCTTTTCCTTCGTTGTTTATTTTTTTCTCTTTTTCTTTCTTGTTTATCGTTTTTTCCTCATTTCTTTATTGACTTTTCTTTAACTAGTTTTTAATTTTATTATTATTACTCTACTGTTTTATTTATTATTATTATTATTATTATTATTATTATTATTATTATTATTGTTTTATTATTATTATTATTATTATTATTTTTTTTTTTATTATTATTATTGTTTTATTATTATTATTATTATTATTATTATTATTTTTCATTATTATTATTGTTTTATTATTATTATTATTATTATTATTATTTTATTATTATTATTATTTTATTATTATTATTATTATTATTATTATTATTATTATTATTATTATTAACTACACTGAAGGAGAGTTATGGAGGCTTCAGTCCCTTTGCTGGTCCTGGGAAAAGGATTTGATTCTCTTAAAAGGAATCTGATATTATTTATGGTGGCGGTAAATAAGGTTTGATCCCTTATACGGCGGCCTGAGGACATATAGGCGTCTTAATGGCTGGAGGTTCAAGATGGCGCTGGATAATGGTGTATAAGGGGTTTGATCCTCTTAACGATGGGAGTATAAGGGGTTTGGATCATTTATTTGGAGTAAAGAGTATTGGATTCTATAGGCAGAGTGTGTACATAGACTTTATTTAACAGTGTATATATATAGACATAGAGGGTTGCGGTGGCTCAGTGGCTTTCTGTCTTGGTTCGAACCCCGGGCACCCTTAGGTCACCCAGCTGTGGACGGGTACCTGACTTTACTATTGGGGAAGTGATGATGGTCGAGTGTAGTGCCGGCCACAGTTCCTCCTTGTGCACCATAAACAGAAGTGCCTCGTCTACAGTGTGCTATATCCGCACTGCCCTATACCCACACCGCCCTTAAGGAGACCAAAAAATAGATCAAATCATGCAGACTAATAAGCAGTTTGTAGAAAGGATGTAACGAGCAGATCCTCCACTGTAATGGCTTCTCCTAATTGGTGCTTAGTGAACGTATCTAGTTAAGGTATATACTGTATTGTCTTGGTATAATTCTGAGATTATTTTCGGAGACTGTGTTTTGTCTTAGGAGAGAATACTTACTGAACGAACCATTTAGAATAATATATATATATATATATATATATATATATATATATATATATATATATATATATATATATATATATATATATATTTACCTTTTGTTAAACATGAGTTTTAATGAACATTTATTTAGCGTAATAGTTATGTTATTTTATTTATGTTTCGTTCATGTGGTAAATAACACCGTGATATTCCTGGTAAATAATAATGTAGTAATGATATTTTTATTTATTATCATTATTATTTTTTTTTTATTTTTTTTTACCCTCGACGCCGTGGAGTACGATACGACCACATCAACGGGGTGACCTTAATCTTTTAGTAATTTTAATGGAGAAAATTTAAACCGTGAGAGAGAGTAATTTACCTCGTTGTGTGTTAGAGGTAAGGACAGGTTAATTATATATATTTCACCTGTGTCGTGTTTGTGTAACTTGTAATTTGTTTGTGTCTGTATAAGTGTTTGTATCTACCTGTACTCGTATCATCACCCATACCTGTATCTACCTGTAATAGTAATCTACCTGTATTCATATCATCACCTGTACTGCTGTTCTTGAATTCATAAAAGAAAAAGTTGTAAATAATAAAAAGTAATGGTTTGAGTGAGAGAACCGCCTCTCGTTTTCTATGAGGGGCACAAGAGGTGAAGGGGTGACGTAGGTGACTGTCTCCCCCAATGACTCAGTCTGTTTATCCTGACTACAACACCACATTTGGTCACTTAACTCTCACTGAATTCTAGGAAGAGCAATAGAGTTGTATGTTGTTGTTGTTGTTATTGGTTATGTTTTTAGTTGTTTTTATGAATGTTATTTGAACCTCTTAAGGGGTTTTAAGTTAATTGAGTTTTTTTTATTTGTCTTAGTAAGGAGAGTTCAGTCCGTTCTTACCACCAACAGGAAGTTTAGTATTTTTTAGCTGTTTTTAATCCACTCCATGCATCTCTGGCCTCTCCTGCCCTGACTCGATACTGTGTGTGTGTGTGTGTGTGTGTGTGTGTGTGTGTGTGTGTGTGTGTGTGTGTGTGTCTGTGTGTGTGTTTTTTTGTCTGTGTGTGTGTCTGTGTGTGTGTCTAATAATAATAATAATAATAATAATTAACGGTTTGTGTGTGTGTGTGTGTGTGTGTGTGTGTGTGTGTGTGTGACCTCAAGATTAACCCCTCCCTATCTTATTTCACGTGATGATTAAACCCTAACGCTATTCTTGAGAGGTTAGATTAAGTTAACATATTTAAAACTGTGTTAAACCATCATGACTAGAGTAACACTTAAGTTAACACGTACACCAAGAGGAATTGAGTAAATGACTTAGAGTAAATTAAACTCCACAAGTCTCTTAAAGCCACGAGTCTCTTAAAGCCACGAGTCTCTATAAGCCACTAGTCTCTATAAGCCACGAGTCTCTATAAGCCACGAGTCTCTTAAAGCCACGAGTCTCTATAAGCCACGAGTCTCTATAAGCCACGAGTCTCTATAAGCCACGAGTCTCTATAAGCCACGAGTCTCTATAAGCCACGAGTCTCTATAAGCCACGAGTCTCTATAAGCCACGAGTCTCTATAAGCCACGAGTCTCTTAAAGCCACGAGTCTCTATAAGCCACGAGTCTCTTAAAGCCACGAGTCTCTATAAGCCACGAGTCTCTATAAGCCACGAGTCTCTTAAAGCCACGAGTCTCTATAAGCCACGAGTCTCTATAAGCCACGAGTCTCTATAAGCCACGAGTCTCTATAAGCCACGAGTCTCTATAAGCCACGAGTCTCTTAAAGCCACGAGTCTCTTAAAGCCACGAGTCTCTTAAAGCCACGAGTCTCTTAAAGCCACGAGTCTCTTAAAGCCACGAGTCTCTTAAAGCCACGAGTCTCTTAAAGCCACGAGTCTCTATAAGCCACGAGTCTCTATAAGCCACGAGTCTCTATAAGCCACGAGTCTCTATAAGCCACGAGTCTCTATAAGCCACGAGTCTCTATAAGCCACGAGTCTCTTAAAGCCACGAGTCTCTATAAGCCACGAGTCTCTATAAGCCACGAGTCTCTATAAGCCACGAGTCTCTATAAGCCACGAGTCTCTATAAGCCACGAGTCACTATAAGCCACGAGTCACTATAAGCCACGAGTCACTATAAGCCACGAGTCTCTATAAGCCACGAGTCTCTATAAGCCACGAGTCTCTGTAAGCCACGAGTCTCTATAAGCCACGAGTCTCTATAAGCCACGAGTCTCTATAAGCCACTAGTCTCTATAAGCCACTAGTCTCTATAAGCCACGAGTCTCTGTAAGCCACGAGTCTCTATAAGCCACGAGTCTCTATAAGCCACGAGTCTCTATAAGCCACGAGTCTCTATAAGCCACGAGTCTCTTAAAGCCACGAGTCTCTATAAGCCACGAGTCTCTATAAGCCACGAGTCTCTTAAAGCCACGAGTCTCTATAAGCCACGAGTCTCTATAAGCCACGAGTCTTACAACAGTCACCTCAAATAATGACTGGGGAAAAAATCTAGACAATAGACCAGAAACAACGCGAGTATTTACACGAGTCTTTCCTTCTGGTTTACTTTAGGTGATGAGAAATTTCTTTTATTCTCAGTTATCTTAATAGTAATTTTTTTTTCCATGTTTTTGTGTCGATTTTGATGTTACTGAAGTGAAAAATATCGAGTCTATTTTTTTTTCTGTTCAGTGAGACGAATAACTGGAAGAGGATTTTTTTTCTGGTGGTGTTATTTTTTTTGCATCAGCCAACTATTGGTCCCGTCAGTAGTTGGGGATAATCCTAAACACTGTAATGAGAACCTCCCTGAAGGACCCCATCATCAGGGTCTAGTGGCCTCCTGGGGGCGTCTCAGAGTTATCCAGGGAGAAAGGGGGCGTATCTGTGATCGTGAGGGGAAGGGGGCGTCTTCAAGTTCTCCAGGGGAAAGGGGGCGTATCTGTGATCTCGAGGGGAAGGGGGCCTCTTTGAGTCCTCCAGGATTGTGTCTGGTGGTTCCGCCTTAGGGTTAGGGTGAGGAAGATGGCCCCCGTTGCACCTGAACCATCTCCCCCTCTTCCCATTTCTCTTCCTCCTTTCCTCCCTCCCTGTCTCCGTCTTTTCCTTCCTGCCTTCCTCTCCCTCCCTCCCTCCCTCCCTCCCTCCCTCCCTCCCTCCCTCCCCTCCCTCCCTCCCTCCTCCCTCTCTCCATCCTTCGCTTTTCCTCCTTCCCTCATCCCTCCCTCCCTTGAGATGTGTCTTATTACAACACTCTTGACCCTAAGTGGTTTTAAAGGGATTTCCAGGAAGTTTTATTTATTTATTTACTTATTTATTTATATATTTATTTGTTTACTCCTCTGGTGTATGTGTGTTTGTGTTCCTTTTTTGTTTCTTTTTGTTGTTGGCCTCGAGATACGGCAGGGATCCAGGAGGGAACACAACCTCCCTCCCTCACCCATCACCACCAACAATCACCATCATCACCACCAACAATCACCATCACCACAACCAACGCTACTACTACCATCACCAACCACCACAAATCCACCATCACCACTAACCACCACTACCATTACCATTAGGCCTATACGTGCCTCTCGTGGGGATCCAGAAGGCTTTCCAGGCGAAGGAATATATATATAAAAATATATACATATATATTTTTTTGACCCTCCCTCAAGACGTCGGTGTTCCTGGTGGGGTAGTTGGGGGAGGGGCGGTAACTCAGGTGGTGAGGGTCGTGATCAAGTCATCTGGAAGGGATAATCCGGGTTACTCATGAGAGCTTCCTTGAGGATCTCCACCATCTACCATCATGTCCTTCTGGCTTTGTTGTGATCTCGATCTTCCTTCCTTCCTTCCTTCCTTCCTTCCTTCCTTCTTCCTTCCTCGCCCCTCTCTCTTCATAACCCCTATCACACGGTAAGCTCTTTTCCAGTCGAAGCCCTGGCCTAGAGAGTACCAAACAGGCTCCTGACGATGATAATTTAGGTAAACTTGCCGTGTTTAGTGTTTAACAGGGGAAGTCTCTCTTAGCTTTTACGGTCAACAGGCAGGATAGCTTTTACGGTCAACAGGCAGGATAGCTTTTACGGTCAACAGGCAGGATAGCTTTTACGGTCAACAGGCAGGATATTGGTTATGGTGGAGACAAACTTTCCCTGCCTAAGTGTTGAGACCAAAGTGGGTTTTTTTTCTTGTTTTTGTTTCTTTACTGTTTTCGGAAAAGATATTGATAATGTTTTGGGGGTAAAGTTCTGGGTAGTGTGTGTGTGTGTGTGTGTGTGTGTTTTATGGAGGACAAGTGTGAAGACGGACGATATTTACGGTGTTCATGTAAGATATTGATTTTAGGGAAAATTTTGTTGGGTATTGTTTAGTCTCTCTCTCTCTCTCTCTCTCTCTCTCTCTCTCTCTCTCTCTCTCTCTCTCTCTCTCTCTCTCTCTCTCTCTCTCTCTTATCTTATCTTAAAGGACCAATTGATCGTGTTGGCCTAGTTTCCTTGTGTGGGGAGCCGGATGGTCGACCTGCAGTGTCTGGCCTTCACGGGTCACTGCTCTCCGCTGGCTTTGGGAACCTCTGGTGGTGGTAGTAGTAGTGGTGGTGGTGGTGGTGGTAGTGGTGGTAGTGGTGATTTTTTTTTTATTTGCCACTTACAGCGGCTAGTTTATTGTGCATCTCCTACTCATCCTGTGGGCGGTAGCGCAATAGGCTTACAGAGTAGAGTTCACAAAGGGTCTGTATAACTAACCCCTGTGATAGTGGTAGTAGTGGTGGTAGTGGATGCATTTGTGGTGGGGGTGGTGGTGGTTACTGTATTGTGTTAATGGTATTAGTAGTCGTAGTACGGTATGTTAGTAGTAGTAGTAGTAGTAGTAGTAATGTATTAGGATAGTGAGGTAATAAAATATGTGGAGAAGGTATGGCTATATTGGGTGGTTGGAGGCCATTCAAATAATAGTTGTAGTTGTGGTAGTACTGGTAGAGATACTGGTAGTGGGGGTCATGGTTGTAGTGGTAAGTCCCCCCCCCCCCCCCCGCCTGCCTCGACTCTAGAGACTATTGATCCGTTCCCTCCCTCCCTCCCTCCCCAGCACCCCCTCCCTCCCCAGCACCCCCTCCCTCCCCAGCACCCCCTCCCTCCCCAGCTCCCCTCCCTGCCTCGGTACCTGCCAGTTGGGATGGTGCTTGTAGGCGTAACTGGGGGACACATTGTCATAACTCAGGGGTGTTGATCACAGAAGCCGGGGGCGACCAGCTGAGATTTCCTCCTGACGGGGTAGTATCTGGTGGCGGAGGGTGAGTGTCGGCGATCTTGGGGGTGTTGGCGAGAAGTACGGCGACTCTTGTTATAGTCACCCGTGTATTGAGTCACCCGTGTATTGAGTCACCCGTGTATTGAGTCACCCGTGTATAAAGTCACCCGTGTATTGAGTCAGCGAGGGTCTGATGGTGGCGGCAGTGTTGCGGGTCAGTCTTCTGTTAATTATTTTATGGTGAGGGGAGAGAAGTACAGAGACCCGTGTACTACCGCCCGTGTACTACCGCCCGTGTACCACCGCCCGTGTACCACCGCCCGTGTACCATAGCGAGTAGATTTATATTGATTTATTCTTGAGGTACCACCAGCCACCCACCTGTGTACTGTACCGCAAGCCAGGTATATACTGCAATTAAGTGTACCGTCAAACATGTACCGTCAGAGGGTGTACCTTAAACGGTATATTTGGCTGGGTTTTATCAGCCTCGTGTGCGCCTCTACTGCACTGACTGATGGATGGATGTTTTTAGCCAGTGAGTAATCTTAACTTACCCAATGACCGAATATGTTTGATGTTTTTTGTTTCGTTTTTTCTAGTTACTTTTACAGTTTTATTCTGGATGATGACTTTAAACCTGTATACTTATTGTTTCTTCTTTGTTTCACTGACGTAACACGATATTCCCTGATGGCGAAAAAAATGATGTCTTGTTCTGCCCAGTTCTTGTCTGGTGTTCTCTCGAGGCGCCATCAGGGTGAGGAGTCGTATTGCCTCTGTGTGTGTGTGGTCGTCATATTGAAGCTCTTAAGAGGTCTTTATGTGGTCACCGTGGTTACGGTCAGGATACATCCCTAGTATCGCTTTGAAGGACTCGGTGATATCCTGAGGTATCCTGTACTGTATAATATCCTGCCGCACAACCATGATGGGGTTCTTATATTGAGTTAGATATCCTGTTGGCGAGCGTGAGACCAAGGTACACTTATAGGATCACCTGAAGATTGACCAGCCTAACCTAACGCCAACCTAACGCCAACCTAATCTAACATAACGCTAACCTAACGCCAACCTAATCTAACCTAACGCCAACCTAACGCAACCTAATCTAACATAACGCTAACCTAACGCCAACCTAATCTAACCTAACGCCAACCTAACGCAACCTAATCTAACCTAACGCCAACCTAACGCCAACCTAATCTAACCTAACGCCAACCTAACGCAACCTAATCTAACATAACGCTAACCTAACGCCAACCTAATCTAACCTAACGCCAACCTAACGCAACCTAATCTAACCTAACGCCAACCTAACGCAACCTAATCTAACCTAACGCCAACCTAACGCAACCTAATCTAAC